>JACXGI010000813.1:26829-115390 GCA_016801175.1 Esox masquinongy
CCTGTAATTTTCATCATAGGTACACTTCAACTATGAGAGACAAAATGAGAAAAAAAATCCAGAGAATCACATTGTAGGATTTTTAATGAATTTATTGGTAAATTCCTCGGTAAAATAAGTATTTGGTCACCTACAAACAAGCAAGATTTCTGGCTCTCACAGACCTGTAACTTCTTCTTTAAGAGGCTCCTCTGTCCTCTACTCATTACCTGTATTAATGGCACCTGTTTGAACTTATCAGTATAAGAGACACCTGTCCACAACCTCAAACAGTCACACTCCAAACTCCACTATGGCCAAGACCAAAGAGCTGTCGAAGGACACCAGAAACAAAATTGTAGACCTGCACCAGGCTGGGAAGACTGAATCTGCAATAGGTAAGCAGCTTGGTGTGAAGAAATCAACTGTGGGAGCAATTATAAGAAAATGGAAGACATACAAGACCACTGATAATCTCCCTCGATCCGGGGCTCCACGCAAGATCTCACCCTGTGGGGTCAAAATGATCACAAGAACGGTGAGCAAAAATCCCAGAACCCCACGGGGGGACCTAGTGAATGACCTGCAGAGAGCTGGGACCAAAATAACAAAGGCTACCATCAGTAATACACTACGCCGCCAGGAACTCAAATCCTGCAGTGCCAGACGTGTCCCCTTGCTTAAGCCAGTACATGTCCAGGCCCGTCTGAGGTTTGCTAGAGAGCATTTGGATGATCCAGAAGAGGATTGGGAGAATGTCATATGGTCAGATGAAACCAAAATAGAACTTTTTGGTAAAAACTCAACTTGTCGTGTTTGGAGGAGAAAGAATGCTGAGTTGCATCAAAAAACCACCATACCTACTGTGAAGCATGGGGGTGGAAACATCATGCTTTGGGGCTGTTTTTCTGCAAAGGGACCAAGACGACTGATCAGTGTAAAGGAAAGAATGAATGGGGCCATGTATCGTAAGATTTTGAGTGAAAACCTCCTTCCATCAGCAAGGGCATTGAAGATGAAACGTGGCTGGGTCTTTCAGCATGACAATGATCCCAAACACACCGCCCGGGCAACGAAGGAGTGGCTTCGTAAGAAGCATTTCAAGGTCCTGGAGTGGCCTAGCCAGTCACCAGATCTCAACCCCATAGAAAATCTTTGGAGGGAGTTAAGTCTGTGTTGCCCAGCGACAGTCCCAAAACATCACTGCTCTAGAGGAGATCTGCATGGAGGAATGGGCCAAAATACCAGCAACAGTGTGTGAAAACCTTGTGAAGACTTATAGAAAACATTTGACCTCTGTCATTGCCAACAAAGGGTATATAACAAAGTATTGAGATTAACTTTTGTTATTGACCAAATACTTATTATTTTCCACCATAATTTACCAATAAATTCATTAAAAATCCTGCAATGTGATTTTCTGATTTTTTTTTTCTCATTTTGTCTCTCATAGTTGAAGTGTACCAATGATGAAAATTACAGGCCTCTCTCATCTTTTTAAGTGGGAGAACTTGAACAATTGGTGGCTGACTAAATACTTTTTTGCCCCACTGTAACTGTCTTCAGATTGCTTGAGAGTGGCATTTTATGCGGCATTGCACTTTTTTTTTTTTAAATGCTAAATGTAGGAAACGTCTGTGCCTAAACCTGTTCACCTGTGCATGTCACCTCACAGAGTGATGAAGAGTGAGGGTGTGTGATGCTTTGATGGTTTTAATCGGATACATTTTGTTTTGCCATCAACCTACATACCTCTTAGTGACAACACGTTTGTGCCAGTTTATTGAAAATAAGTTGAATATCCATATTTGTATTCAGACCATTTTCCTTGACACTCCAAGCTGAGCTTGGATACTTCCTGTGTCCTTTGATCGTCCTTGATTTCCCTGGAACTTGATTGGAGTTCCCCTGTGGCAAATTAATTTAATTGGACTCAGAAAGACTCATCTGGCTAGATATGTCAGGTCCCACACTTTACAGTGCATGTCAGATGAAAAACCAAGACGTGAAGTCTTAGGAACTTTCTGTATACCTCAAAGAGAATTGTCTGAGGTAGGTTTATATAAAAAATTGGAAAGTCATTAAAAGTTCCCAGGGGCATCATTGTGAGATGGAAGAGGTTTGGAACCACCAATACTCTTCCAAGAATTGTCTTTTCTGCCACCCTAAGTAACCAGTCAAGAATGGCCTCTCAGGGATGTGACCAAGTAGCTAATGGCCAATCTAACAGCTTCTGAGTTTTTCACTAGAGATGGAGCAAACTGCCAGAAGAACAACCATCTCTGCAGGTCCTTTATGGTAGAGTGGTTAGATGAAAGCCACTCCTGAGTAAATGTCAGGAATATATTTTTTTTCAGGCATTTTATACTTTATAACACAGGGAAGTGGTGTAGGAGTATAGTTTTTGCTTTCACTTACTCAGCCTTCTTTTTCATCCTCAGGTTGTATGAGAAACTGTTGAAGGTTGCTGAGAAGGGCCACCAAAAAGCCATGGAAAAGGTGGCATACGCCATGCTTTTCGGGGACTACTTGACCCAGAACATTCCCAAGGCTAAAGAGCTGTTTGAGAAACTGGCCCTGGAAGGCTCCCCCAAAGCTCAGACAGTAATATTCCTATTTAAACTTAACCCAGGGTATGTTGTGTCCAGGCATTGTCCAGGATGTGAAAGGAGCAATGTGCTCCTATAAGGCATAGTATGATTCTTAAGGAACTTTCTTTCCCTGAATCAGAAACTTATGAATAACTTCATGTCTCTGCGACTGCGTTAAGTTTGAAGCAAGTTAAAAGTAGTTTTGGTCACGATTGCTAACTTAAGTTAATGTAATGTAGATCCACCTGATTAGCTAGCATTGACACAATCAGCTAGCTGACCCCACAGACTTTCAGTGGTTTTGCTCACACTGTCTAGCACTCCTGTTTTTTCCACTTGCTTCAATCTCCACACAGGGACAAAAATTGTGTTCATCTGGCAGATTAAAGGCTTCATTGCCAATATTTGCACTATCCTTCAAAACAAATGGGACATTAAAAATGTTTGGTTAATGCCTAAGAATTAGGGGACACTTAGGTCTTAAAATAACTAATTGAGCTTGTTTTTCAGGGAATAATCTGTTTACAGAGAGGATTATCTGTAAAAAAACCAAACAAACAACCAATTGTGTTTTATCAGTGTTCATGCATGTGGGTGGGGGTAGCTTAGTTTAATCCTCCAGCCTGTATCTTCCAACAGGCACTTGGTTTCTTGTACGCTGCCGGATTAGGAGTGAACTCCAGCCAAGCAAAGGTACCAACATGCAGCCTCTTCTCTCTCCCTCTGTTTTACATTTTCAATTTAATCATTTATCTGGAGTGACTTTCTCTCCCTCCTTGCTTCAAGCCTCTGGTTCCTTTTCCATGTAGCCTATATACTGATCAAATGCTACAATTGTTCATTGATATCTTTCCTAATAAGGCAAGGTGACATTTTATAATATTAATGTGGAGTGCACACATTTTGAATACAGTATTTACCCATAAATAATGACTACTTTCATTTTAGCTAAGAATTGTCACATTAGCATTCATTCATGTTAGCAAACACATTTAATTTCAAAGTTAACACTTAGGTTATTCATCGTAATTAGCAATCAGCTACATTTTGTCAGTTTGGTCAATGCTGATTTTTTTGTGTTTCTACTCTCAGCCCTATTTCGTAGTTATTACTGAATGTACTTTCTAAAACAGGAATGCTAGTTCAAGACTAACCTGTTACTATTTCAGGCCTTGGTTTACTATACCTTTGGGGCCTTGGGTGGAAACCTGGTGTCTCATATGATTCTGGTGAGCTGTTCTACTTATAGATTTGAATTAAGAAGATTTACGTCTGTCTTTTTTTCTTGTCTGGATAGTCTGTATAGTGATTGACCTTTCCCTCGTTTCCTAACATTGTCATTCTAGGGATATCGATACTGGGGTGGTGTGGGTGTACCCCAGAGCTGCGAATCAGCCCTTACGCACTACAGACTGGTAGCCAATCATGGTAGGACCTCCACTTAACCAGATTAAACATGGTCACTGTCTCAGATGACAGTGCATCTCAGTGTTTGCAGGCGCTGCAAACTGAATAAAAGTCTGGAATCTTAAGGCTTCCTCCAAAGAGCAGGGTGTTTTTCATATTTGGCGGTGATATCTTCTCTTTCTCTCTGTCCCTTTCTTCCCTCCTCCAGTGGCCAGTGATGTGTCCCTGACAGGGGGTAGTGCCGTGCAGAGGGTCCGTCTGCTGGATGAGGTGGAGAACCCTGGTTCCACCAGCGGTATGCTGGAGGAAGACCTGATCCAGTACTATCAGTTCCTGGCTGAGAAGGGAGATGTCCAGGCTCAGGTTAGGGTTATAACTCCACAAGCTGTGTGTGTGCGCGCATGTGCACGCGATCACAATCTTTCTTTTGCCGTTCCTGGGAAAAATGTTTTGATGAACTGCTTAGAAACATTTGGTTGGTTGTAGTCCTTTAGAAATTGTCTGTAGAGTGTCTTAACATCATACTTAAACTAATCTGAGACAAGATTTTTTTGTTGCCTCAAAGCCAATTCAAATGTTCTTACACCCTTTTCCCCCATTTGCCCATCCCCGTTGATGTCACATTGACATCGCCCATGAGACTTTCCAGCCGCTCTTCAGCTAGCGGCCCAGTCAAGGTTCAAACCTAGACTCTAGTGGTCAGCTTGGTGTTACGAAAGAGGTCCTTAGACCACTGCACTAACTTGGAGTAAAAACGCATTGTAACAGGATTGCTGGGACCTTTTCTGAGATGCTTGATTCATACAGTCCCTGGTGAAAAGTTAAGCTCAATTTACTGAACTAGGTGCATTTTGGAATCCAATGTGTGTGTTTTTTGGGTTTTTTTTGTGTGGTCACAACAGGTGGGACTGGGTCAGCTACATCTTCACGGTGGCCGGGGGGTGGAGCAGAACCACCAGGTAAACGTTCCCTAACCAATTTTAAACCTTGTATAAGAGCTAGTTCATACCACCCACACTTTTTGTGGTATTACGTTGACGTGTGTTGTTCATCGACAGCGGGCCTATGATTACTTCAACCAGGCAGCGAATGCAGGGAACACACACGCCATGGCCTTCCTGGGGAAGGTGAGGTTATTACACCACCTTACAGGCCTGTAGCACTGTGTGGAAATACACCAACTATTTCCTCATTATCTGGCTGTGATGTTTTCCTGGGGCCTTTAACCTACTCTACTACCATCTCACTTATTTGTTTTTCTCTTAACATTTATTTTTCTTCTCTTAATAATGATTATAAAAATGACTTCCTCTTTTTTTCCTCTCTTTCTCACAATCTCCCTTTCAGATGTACTCAGAGGGTAGTGATTACTTGTCTCAGAACAATGAGACTGCCCTGCAGTACTTCAAGAAGGCCTCTGACATGGTGAGTGTCCAATCTTTACCACGTTGAGTCATTTAATTCACTCCTATGGATATCTGACACATACACCACCGTGCCTGTTTAAAGGCCTGTAAGAATTACTAACAAAAAAAAAAGAATCCACTGCTTGTAGTGATCAAAAACTGATGGACAGCAATATTTGTATACGGTCCATTGCTTTTCTATGAGTGTTTGAGGATCAGCCTGTTATCAATGAATCCCCCAGAAGTGCGCTGTTATTCTGATGGTCCTGGTAGTTGTTTTCTGTGTGATGTCCTCACCCACAGTTCTTATCCCTTAGGGTAACCCTGTGGGGCAGAGTGGGCTGGGCATGGCGTACCTGTATGGAAGGGGCGTGCCAGTTGTGAGTGACTGCCAGTATCCACCAATACCCCGTTTAATCCACACAACCTTCCACCCTGACTACTAAGGCGATTACAGACACATTTATGTTAAATCAACGTTTTGTACAGTCAGTAGGGTTCCACTGCATCTCTGTATGATTTCCTCCATACTTTCTTTCCTGCTGTGTGCTTTCGTAGACATTGGCATAAGCAAGAGAATCTAGCAGGTGTGTGGCTCTTTGCCTGTATTTTTGCTGTGTGATTTACATGTTTGCGTGTCTTCCAGAATTACGAGTTGGCGCTGAAATACTTCCAGAAGGCAGCTGAGCAAGGCTGGGTGGATGGACAGCTTCAGCTGGGCACCATGTACTATAGTAAGTGTTGCTTCTTCCATTCGTCTGATACAGTGCCATTGTTAGTTGTCCACCAACATTCTGCTCACAACCGTAACACAGTTTTTTGCTTCTGCCAGCCTCCTCTCTTCCTCCACCACTTGTACTAATCTTTGGGTGTCCTTCGCTCCCTTTGTGCTCTCCCATTCTCTTATTGCTCCCCAGATGGCATCGGGGTGAAGCGTGACTACAAGCAGGCCCTTAAGTTCTTCAACCTGGCCTCGCAGGCGGGCCACATTTTGGCCTTTTACAACCTGGCCCAGATGCACGCAACGGGCACCGGCGTCATGAGGTCCTGCCACACCTCTGTGGAGGTGGGGCCGCTTTACTGTTCATTAACATTGATCTTAATAGCCATCCATTAAGCCACCAAATTGCCCTTCATTAGCCGCCCTTTAGTTACCCGTTAGCTAAGAGTAAAGTCTTTTTATACTCCCTGTCATTGATTAGCCTGGCCTTAGCTGCAATTGGCTGTCAGATTTGTTTATGAAATCAGACATTTGTGTCCTCTCAGTGGTTGAAGTTAAAGTCCGTGGTTGTGTCAATGGATCCTGGGTCCTCGAGAATTTTCTTAACAGCTCTGTTGTCTCTGTGTCTTTGCGAGCAGCTCTTCAAGAATGTGTGTGAGCGCGGTCGCTGGTCGGAGAGGCTGATGACAGCCTACGGCAGCTTTAAGGACGGTAACATGGACGCGGCGCTGGTGCAGTATCTTTTGCTGGCGGAGCAGGGCTATGAGGTGGCCCAGAGCAACGTTGCCTTCATACTGGACCAGAGTAAGAACAGAGTAGATAGTTGTTGTGGGGGACTGTTTTGGAATTATTTTATTTTTAACTTTTTAGCAGCAACCGTTTTACAAACCCCTGTCCCCCCCCTCAGAAAGGGTGCACTTTTTATCTCCCATACAAGGCTTCAAAAGCATTTGGATTGAAGAATACATGGTCAAGAGGTCATTACTTGTAAATAAATGAGGTGGAGTGAAGTAGCGTACACTTGAGAAAGTGGAGAAAATTAATTTTATATTTAGTAACATATAAGAAAATATATCTTATTTGGTAAGACCATGCTTCCCTTCCACTTATCTCTGCCACAGGAGGCCAGTGTGACTATACAAATTGAACCAAGCATATGGCCAGTCACTTATAAACAGTTATTTATATTCAAAAATACTTGGACTTCTGGATGTTTGATCATTTCAACAATTAATTTAAAAAATATGAATCCCAATAATAATAGTTGTGTGTGTATGTGTGTCCATGCGTACACTTGTCTTCGTTTTAAGCAGAGGAGGCCCAGATCTTCAGCGAGAATGAGACTTACCCTCGAGCCCTTCTCCACTGGACCCGAGCGGCAGCGCAGGGTTGGTCTGCTCTCTTATCTACATCTATCTACATCTCCCTCTCCTGTTTCTGCTGTGTTGAGCAGACATTGTTTCTGCACCCTCCAGTAGATGTGAAGGAAGATAGGTTAAAGCTGGGGGATTCAAACGTATGGTTCTAGTATTGACAGGGTGTGTGTTACATGGGCTATATGGGGCTAAAATGAAGCTGGGTGACTTGGGTGTATCTTCTACCTTCTGACCTAGAGCCTGGGGAAAAAAAACAAATCCAAAATAAGCCTATGTTGTGTTTAGTTTAGCTTCTCCTTCAATTTAAAATGCAATTAACCTGAAAGCAAATCTCTGACGTAACTCATTATGTAACAACAAAGACCATGTTACATGATTCCCGACCTGCACGGAACCCTGAATAGCAAAAGTAACATTTTCACTGCAAACAGGGACTGGTGGGCGGGGCGACCGCACCCAGACACCAATAGCGGGATTGGTTGAATAATAAGTCAGTGACAACAGGATCGAGTGGGTTTTCTTTTGTATTTTTACATAGGTTTGTTCTATTCAACAAAAAAACAGAATGGGCCTTTATGTCTCTCCAAACCAAACAATCCTTGGGATTTAACAAAACATTTTCTCAGTCCAGGGTAACGTAAATGTCCAGAAAAATACACAACAGAACAGGTGCCGGCTACGTGTAAAGGACACAGCTAAAATTCACACAAAGGTCTCCGACTGAGGCAGAACAATAGGAGAGCTTACTGCCCGTAATCCATGATAGGTGTATCTCCGTTAATTGTATCAGGTAGCAGTAGGACCCGGCCCTAACAGAGCCAGCGGATCAGTACTGGAAAGGACACTGCTTTGAAAGGAGGCAGAAGGATCTGCCTTTTCTTTTCCCGAGGTCTATAGACGTTACAAGTGTTTCCCCCGCAAACTGAGAAGCAGCAACCGTTTCAAAGTGGACGTGGAGGCAGGTAATTATTCCCACAAGTGCTTTGGCTCGTGCCTGATTACTCACATGCCGGGGCAGGGCTGCGTTTGTGCCTTTTGGTCCCGTGTCACGGTGGAACTGCTACGCCTCCCGCTTGGGACCGGTGTGATAGCGCGTGCGTCACTAAAGCGTTGCAAGGTCATCTAGCCACATGGTCATCTATCTGACCACCAATCCATTGGAGGGTACATGGGCAGGGATGAGACAGGACTTTGGACCTAGCAGGTAATACCGTAGGTACTTGATAGCTGACTTAATGGCGAGGGCCTCTTTTTCTATGGTAACATAATTGCTTTTCACGGTCCTGGGCTTCCTGCTTATGTATAATGTGTGGCTCATTCTCCCCTGTGCGGAGGTGGTCTTTTATCTATCATTCTAGCCGTAGGGTAACTCATTATATCCTTTGAGGAGGATGACGTGATACACCTGCTCTTGTCTTCTCCCCAGCTGCCGCAAAAGGTAGTTAACGGGCAAAACTCTCTCCACCACCTCGTGGGGCCTCTTCCGCTGTTATAGAAGTGGTCATGTGTTCCCTCATGCTGGGCCATACTACTGACCGGCGGTCTCACAAACAGGTTGACACGTTCAATGGTCGCAGCACCAGATTTAAAGGGGATCGGGACCCAGGATAATACCCACAAGTGCTCCGGATTGTGCCTGATTGTGCGGGTGCTTCAGTCCCCCCGACGAGATTCATTTTATCATTATGGGTCTTCCGTGCGTTCAATATCCACAGCACCCCCTGCTTAAAACATCTTCCTACGGGGCGTGTGCTGCTACTGGGTCTTAGGTCCCACAGGGACCCCACGAGGTGCTGGCCACAATAGGAAAAACATTAAGTCAGCTACTTCGGCTGTAAAAAATAAAATAAAAAAACCCCCCAAAGTTCTGACACTGTCACTGTGTACCATTACAGTTCTGACTCGTGTACTGTTTGTTCAACCCAGGTTATACAGTGGCTAGGATAAAGCTGGGAGACTACCACTTCTATGGTTACGGTACCGACGTGGACTACGAGACTGCTGTCATTCATTATCGACTGGCTTCCGAGCAGCAGCACAGTGCCCAGGCCATGTTCAACCTAGGCTACATGCACGAGAAAGGCCTGGGCATCAAACAGGTAGGCGCGCATACCTCCGCACATCCGTGCTCACATTCAAACATTGCTGTGTAAATCTAATGCCTTTGACTTCCCACTCCTCCAGGACATCCACCTGGCAAAGCGTTTCTACGACATGGCTGCAGAGGCCAGTCCTGACGCCCAGGTGCCCGTCTTCCTGGCTCTGTGTAAGCTCGGCCTGGTCTACACCCTGCAGTACCTGCGCGATTTGAACGTGAGTGCACATCGCCGAACAACTCCTGCTCTCTGGGTGTTTTCGCCTTTTCCCGTTCGCATTTGAACTACGTCGACCAGGCGCTTCGGCGCCCGGGGCGGACTCGGCCGGCCGTAGTCGATTTTGGGCTAGCGCTTGTAATCACTGCTGTCTTCTCCCCCCCCCCCCACCCCACCCCCGACCTATCAGATGAGTGAACTAGTGAGCCAGGTGGACCTGGACCAGCTGCTGGGCCCTGAATGGGACCTCTACCTCATGACGGTCATCGCCCTGCTGCTGGGTACAGTCATCGCTTACCGCCAGAGACAGCACCAGGCCGTGCCCCCGCGTCCCCCGGCCCCAGCTAGGCCCCTCCAGGAGCAGCCACAACCGGAGGCCCAGACTCAGCCCCAGGCACAGGCGCAGGCTGAAGAGGAGCAGCAGTGAGAGACGGAGGGTGGAAGAGGCCAAGAGAGGGAGGTCCTGACCCCCACCCTCTTCTACCTCCTCTCTAGGGGTTGATGGGGCAGGCTAATGCGGACTAACCGGCTCTCATCCCGGAAAACCACCTTCCTTCCCCTGACTCCTGCATGCTGACCACTGATTTATGTAGGCTACTGAGCTGGCCAGTGTTGCGCTGCTTAACTCTCAATTTCTGTCAATGTTCTGAGATCTCCCAAGCTGAAGGATGAAGAAAGGAAGGCCATTGAAATGGACGCTGTAGAAAAGACAATACGAACTCAAGACCTCTTAGTATGTGACTCAGGGTATCAGCAGCTGAATCGCTTCACTGAACTAGCCATGTGGGTTGCCAGATTGGGGCAATCGAGGCGTCTTCTTAAATATCACCCGATCTGTGAATGAAACAAAGTCTTTATAGGTTGGAAAAAAATACCAGATCTTTTTTTTTTTCTTCAGATATTCATGTTCTGATTTTACATTAAAAGTTACAGCTCTCTTTATCAGCAAATACAGTTTCAGAAAGAATACGCTAACCTTGCAATATCAACAGATTTGTCTGGTGGCACCACTTGGGACATCTTCACCTCCCAGCAAATAATTTGTTAATGAATGTTTTGTTAGAAACATGTTTTGTAAGCGAATATATTCTGTTCATAAACAATTAGCCTTTTTCAAGCAAGTTCTTTTTTCTAGAATGCTTTTGTCATCCGTATTTGCTTGAATTGCAAGGGTTAAAGCTTCTGTGCAATTATTTCTTTAGCCGACATGCACAGTTTTTTTTTCAATGCAAACGTTTTCTTCAGAACTTGTTCGCAAATGTGTTTTCTTAGCGCAGAACTAATGAAGTAAACAGCTGAACCTGATAATTTATTTCAATTTTAGTTAAACCTCTTACTACATGGCTGAGCTGTTTACAATGTCTTTGTTCAAGTGAATCAGATAATGAAAGCTATTGTGGTCACTTGTTAGTCATTTGGGCTCTACTATGATCAAGCATCAGAATGGAACCAGAATTGTGGCTACTTCTCTAGCTACCCCATTTCCTCCCTCTGTGTGGTTTTGAAGCAGTTATATAAAGTAAATGAAGATATATTCTTTATACCGTGGTAATAATAATATTCTGCAGATAATATACTTAGGCTGTTGCAGAATGCCAATCCATCACACTGAAGAACTTAGAGTGCTGGGTAGAAGTGTTTTTTTTTTCTACATTGTGTGTTCCTGATGGTGGTGTGCACTGCTGAGCTCATGAGTGTATACTTAGACAATGAACAACAATAATAGCAATGGCCGCAACATTATATAGGCTACATCGGCTAATAATATAATTATTAAACAAATATTACAATTGTGGCATGCCCATATTGGGAATGATCTATGTCAGACAACTAATTCTGTTGGTAAATGAAATGGACGTTGTGACTGGAATTGATAGGGCAGATCTTGAATACTTTCTGCTAACTGTTATGTTACCATTTTAGACCCTTTTTTCATACAAAGCCTTTTGAGGAAGATAGCTGAAGCAGTCAGTTCGGCTTATTTGCTTATACATAAAGCAGTTTCACTCTGGATCGTAATTGTGGTGTAACTTTAGTCTAAAACCCTTTACAAATAGTGCAAGTTGTCTTTTATTTATGTATCAAGCTTTTCAAATTGGGCTGTTTATCTAGGATCAGGTTTGCCTTTTAGATCAGAACGATAAAGACTAAATGAACAAAAGACACCTGATATTAGACCAGCACTCCTACAACAAGATGTTTAACAGATAAGACCTTCATACTTGTGTGTAAGGAGGCACTGGGAAACACTGTGCAAAGGTTAATTTCTTATAGTACATTCAGCAATATTGCTTTTCTTGGGCTGTTTCATTATTGCACTCACATTAGAAAAACAGCTATTCTACTGTGCACAAGTCTAAGGCCACATGAGAAAATTGCTATTTATCTGACCAGTATGTTTTTATTTGAACACTACTTTATAACATTTAAATACACACAAGAAATGATGAAACGTAACATAAACCTATTGGCTTTTTGTACCAATTCAATATTTTGTATGGCCTTCCTTAGAATACCAAACTGAGGCAAATCACTGTGGTGGACATTCATGTACGTTTTTTTAAATTTGTCCTGTGGTAAATTCTTCCAAGCTTTTTGTAGGGTTTGCCATAGCCCTTTGGTCTGTTCCTTGTCCAAGTGATCCCATGTAGCTTCAGTTATGTTGAGGTCGAGCCTCCACGGAAGCCAATCTAAAACTGTTTTCCATCTGGAATTCAACTCACAAGAATGTCTTAATGATGCATTCTTGGATTTTTATGAAAAACAAACCATTTTTCAAAACCTCCCATTTCGGGTGGATGTGTTATATTGTTTATGTGTGCAGAATATGTAAGTTTTACCTCAGCCATGAAATTCCAAGTTTGAAAAAAGTGGTTTTGAGGACAGGCCACATATTGGCATATAACATGACACAATTTCCTTGGACAGCACCACCTCTAACCTGAGCAGAATGTATCACAGAATGTGTCTTTAATCATCTTTGCAGTGTTTTGGATCATTATTGTGCTAAAATATTATGTTTTTGCCAATCAGTCAAAGATGGACATTTCTTGTAAAGCCTTTTATCACTGTTGACGCTTGTGCTTGGTGATAGATTTCACTGAGCAAGCATTTCACTGGATTTCCTAATGTCCATCAAGGGACTGATCTTTAAGTACTGTTAATCACATGCAGACAGATGTTTGGGTCTTCCACTGTGTTTTCTGTCTTCAACGTTCCCGGTTCTTTGACATTTCTAGTTATTTTACCAGATAATGTATCGTTACCTTGTGGGCAAAGCAAAATTGTTAATTTTTTTGTTTATATTTATAGTGATTTTATGAGCAAATAAACATTTACTGCCAAGATAAATAGCTTTAAATAACTTTCTCAGGTGGCCTAAGGATTTTTCACAGTACTATTATTATAAATAATATTATACATCATTATAAAGACTGTCTTAATGTCTTATATGAAACTGATTTAATATACACAGCCATTATATAGCCATTTTGTCCCTCCATAATATGGCAATGCCCTTACACTTAAACCTGTATATCACAACCTTATTGGATGTAAATGTATTATTCAGATTTTATAGGATGTTTCAGATTAGACCGCTCACCTTAACATAGTGATATTTTCTCTGTATTAACATTGGTATCAGTTTCCTATCAACACAACATGGGATTGTAGGTTACACACAATTCCTTTGCAATAAAACACTGGTCCAGGTCATCCAAAAAAACAACATTTTAAATGTTGATTGGAGATGAACACTGAATGAAATGAGCTATGAAAATTAATTTTATTAGTTTGAAATCAGGTCTCTGTAATATTAAGAGTAAGAATTTTCAAAAATACCAGGTGTCATATATATTTGAGCATCAGCAGTTTTTCCTTTTATGCCAGTGGCAATAGCTGACAATTAGCCATATTTATTTTTAGATGTTTACTGATAGTAATCATGGTAGACAGTCTTCCGCTCAATGGACAAAAGGTGTTGTTGGTTTGGCTCTTTGGAAGGTTGCGAGGTAAGCCCTACCCCTTGACCTGCAGCATAGACCCATCGATTTTGTTGAGTCATTCTCCAATTTTCACATGGAAAATTGATTGCTAAATGTTCAGTATTAAAACGGAAAATATGTTACATAAATTAACCCTAAATGCTTCAACACACTGCACGCAATCAAGTGACAAAGAACCAAATATGGTGTGTTTCAACCTGAAGCCACAGGACATTGTTGAACTGTGTGAAAGCAACACTCTTGCTGTGTTTGCATAGTTTGTGTGTAGCATTCTTAAGTGTAGTCTATTGACCATTGGTGGGGTCAATACCATTCCATTGACTCTCCTAAACCTATTTAAGGACAATGGTGAAGTCAGCTTATGAACGATGAACAATGACGTTTTCTTAATTTCATATCAATAACATTTAAATTCAGTTGAAATTAATGTTAGGGGTTAAACAGTTAGCAATGAAGTATACATACTTCCGGATAGTTTTATGGACTGAACAACGATTCAAACCGAAAACGTCACTTTGGAAACTCATTATTTTCTCTTGGTAGTTATCTTTACATGACTACAATAATAGCTACATAGCTTGAACCAAAGCTGTATCTTTTCCCTTGTGCTACTAGTGTCATGACGGATTGTTTATGCTTTCTGTAACAGGGCCAGGACTTTGTCACTCAGCTGTTTTGGGTGGGGGATAGAAGGCTGACCTCATATAATTGCTGTGCCCTCTGGCTACGCATCACATTGTGCTGTTCCCACCAACCCACACGCCACTATGGGGTGGCTTTTGATTACCGTGGCAACCTGTGCACTAGCCTCCTGCTCTGTCAAAGGTAAGTGCTGGAACCAGCAGGAGAACGGCCTGTATCTCCCTATCTGTGTATATTTCACATTCCAGACGCACATTACACACACAGGCCGCAGGTCAGATGCACTGGCTACATTGTTGATGAGCAGTTTTGTCTGAAAGAGGGGCCTGACTGTCGGTTTAGATAATAATGGGACCGGTTCACAAAGGAATATCAGAGGTTTTTGGTTTCCAAAGTTGGACATTTTAATGTTTCGTAGCCATGATAACCTGACTTCAGTTGCTTTTGGTATTTTGTTTTGGATGGGTTGTGTAACAACCAGGAGACCCCTTTATGGATGCTAATGTCTCCTTCTAAGGCAACAAGTGGTGGTGGCAGTATGAGGAAGGAATACGACAGTACAGCCAAGAGGCTCTCCACAAGGTACTGTCCGCTTTGACCCTTTTATCATTTTGCTGTTGGGTGAAGTTGCCCCCTGAAACTGATTTTTGAGTGGTTTTGCATTTACACTTTAATGGTTTGTAGATTTGTACAAAGCAGAACCTTCGCCCTAGAGAACCTCTGTTCCTTTGGTAATGGAGAGAACATCACTTTAAAGGGATTTCTGTAAATGACACTCATCCCATGTAACAAGTTAAAATTTCTGTGTGACCAAGCATGCACTCATTACTATTAGTCGCTGTGGACAACAGCTTCTGCTGGATTCCATGTTTTATATCCCTGTTGTATCATCATGTATCACACATGAACTGAGAACAACCCATTAAAGGGATATTTCATCTTTTGTATCTTATACCTAATTTTCCACATATCTTTAATGGTGTAGCATCACCCAGACAGTCTTTTCTACAGCCTTATATTAATCTCATGTGGGCTGTACACGCTC
Organism: Esox masquinongy; assembly: GCA_016801175.1. NCBI lineage: Eukaryota > Metazoa > Chordata > Actinopteri > Esociformes > Esocidae > Esox > Esox masquinongy. The sequence goes on from JACXGI010000813.1 coordinate 42,316, forward strand.
ATCAGTAACAGCATAAAGCTTAACATTTTTTTATTCCAATTGTGTGTACATCCTGTTTTGCTTTTGTTTTGGACAGTTCTAGTTCTACATGTTTATTTTGATCCTAATAGTAGAAATGGCCAATTGTTTTGATTCTAACATGCGGATATAGTACAAAAAGACCAGGGATTGTTGTGGAGTTTCATGTGTGGATGCTTTTTAGGACATTGTGGTTATTTTGCAGGGGGGGGGGTCCATCCACTACCGTTAATATGGCTAATACAAGTAACTTAGCAAACCATGGAAGCAATGGAATGGAACTTGAAACAACACAACTGCCTGGTTGATGCTACATTATTAAAAGTAAGAAATGAGGTTAAACATGCAACAAAAAAAAGCTGTATAAAAAAATCACAGGTAATGAGTGCTTTCTGTAATTGTTGGGACACTAAGCATTTTTTCTTCTTATGGCTCTACACTCTAAAAGTTTTTCAGCAATTGCTATGAGGTTAATATGTATAGTTGAATATGTATAGTGCACCTAGAGGGGGTTGTTAAGTGTGTTCTGACATCTTATTTGTAAAGTCATATGAGAACTGTCAATATCTTGGTTGTTGTCTTAATTCTAAGCTTCGCATTAGCCTTTAGAGTCTGGTTTTGCCTTTAGTCTGGTTTTGATGATTGTCAACATTAGGACCAAGAGGAGGTGTCAAGGCAGTCGAGGGAACCATCATTTTGCTGGAAAATCTGTAAATAATTGACAGAAACAGGGAAAACCCCAGGTGTACCATAGACAACAGCTGAAACATTATTATTAAAACATGAATGCACTGAAAACGGCATAGTAGGCAAAGGACGGATTCTATAGGACGACTGAATAATACTAACCATTAAAAAAATGAAATAAAAGATTGGTAACTCTCCACTAGGCAAGGATTTGTCAGCTATTACCATCCACAGACAACTTCACCAGCAAAATACAGAGGATATGCAGGGAGGAAACACGCTAGTTAGCCTCAAAATACAGAGGATATGCAGGGTGGAAACACGCTAGTTAGCCTCAAAATACAGAGGATACACAGGGTGGAAACACGCTAGTTAGCCTCAAAATACAGAGGACACACAGGGTGGAAACATGCTAGTTAGACTCAAAATACAGAGGATATGCAGGGTGGAAACACTAGTTAGACTCAAAATACAGAGGATATGCAGGATGGAAACACGCTAGTTAGCCTCAAAATACAGAGGATATGCAGGGTGGGAACATGCTAGTTAGCCTCAAAAACAAGATGGTCTAAAAGGTTCTTAAAAGATCCTGGAGAGTTGTGGAAAATTGGTTTGTGGACAGATGAGACAAAGATTAACATACCAGAGTGATGGCAAGAGGAAAGTGTGGATATATTTATATTTCTTTACAGCATAGCACCTCATCTGTGAAATATAGTGAAAGGGGTGTTCTGACTTCAGGATGTTCGATACGCACTGAAATTGGCTCACTTGCTGACAGCAGTGTATTTAAACTTCTTGTCTGCTAAAGCAAGCAAATGTCTCCAAACTCATTGGACAGGATTGTATCAGACCAGAATGATCTTGCATATGCTGCTATAGCAACTAAGGAGTTTTCAGGTCCAAATAATGCAAAGTGCTTTTGGCCGTGCTGGCCATTTTAACTACTGATGTCAATCCAATCGAACATGGCTTTAATTTTCCAATCTCATAAATTCTAGGAAAAGGCACTGTGCTGCTCATCTTGCAAGGAGACTTAAAACAAGGATGCCAATCATTTTAATACTTCATTTTTTTGTAGAAATATATTTAAGATTTAAGATATCAACTTTTGGCAATCATACTGTATTTACTGAATTCTTACTTGTAACTTCATATCCATTAATTTCTACCTCTCTCTTGGTGTTCTAGGAGTTTCCGGAGAAAACCAGACCTGTGAACTTCACACATCCTCCATTTCGATGTCCAGACATGACTAGCTCTCCCACCATCCCCTCGTCAGGTGAGATAGAATGGAACCATTATCGGACTAAAAAACAAACTCTACGGCAAATGTCAAAGAAAAGGAAAAGTCTAGCAATGTGCTAATAAACAAGTAAATCGATCAATTCTCACATTGTCTGCGTGAAACTAGAGCTTTACCACAGACGTCACGTTTCCTTGCCATCAGCGTTGTGTTAATGTGATGTTCTAACTGCTACCTCAGAGACCTAAGGTCTGCACCATCAATCCCAAAGGGAGAGATGAACCACCAGCTTCACAACTTTATTTTGATTGCATCAGGCCACAAGCCGGTAGACCTTTCCAAGTTACATGGACTCATTATCGCTAGTGATGCAATCAACCAGAGTAGTGTCATCTACAAACTCGAGTAGCTTGACAGGTTTATTGTCGGAGTAACATTTATTGGTGTAAAGTGAATAGAGAAGGGATGAGTGTGCATATCCTGTGCTGAGGGATAAAGTGTCTGAAATGACCTTACCTGTCACCACGTGTCCGGTTTGTCAGGGAGTCAGTGATTCACTGAAAGATGGAGCTGGAAATGTTCAACTGGGGAAGTATGTCTTGTAGTAGTTCTGGTCTGATGGTGTTGAACTCAGAGCTAAGATCCATAAACAGGATCCTTGCATTCATCTTCAGGTTGTTGAGGTGCTGGGGAATGTAGTAGAGGCCCATGTCGAATATTAATATCCCCCCCAAGGCTCCCCTCTCCATCTTAATATCCCCCAGTGTATTTTTATTCACTCTCTTGACTCCATTTGACTTACTCTCTGCTTCCTAGTCGAGTTGGTGAAGGCGGCGGACATTAAAGTAATTGCTGCCCTCGGGGATTCTCTAACGGTGAGTCCAATGTTGAGTATTTCTTTACACAGACTTTACTCTCGACCAGAGTTTTGGGGGCTGTCGATTTTAATTTTGATTTGTTTAAACTGTCTGGACTGAATCAATGCAAATAACCAATCCATTTAAAGCTGGTGTAGACTAAAGACCTAGCATTGTTTGCTATAAAAAAAATCTGGTTACTGTTTCATTTGAATTGAAAGCGTTTTAATAGGTGTAATCATGTTGCATAGTCAAACACCTTATGTTCAGTTATTTGATGAATTGTTAGAAGGTCTTGATCTCTCTGTTCAGACCGGCATTGGCGCTAATGCTACCAACGTCCTTGGGATTCCTATTGAGTTCCGTCACGTGTCATGGAGGTACCCAATTCATTTTCTTTGGATGTGAATATTCCTGCAGATTTTGACAAAAATAATTGTATGATAAATTTATATGGTAATGTAAGCTTTCTTGTTTGGCTATTTGGTATTTTAAATATCCAGTGATTTGTTGGTTCTCAGTAATATAAACCAATACAGCCAGGTAGTTACCTTCATCATTTAAAAATAATGCAGTTGTCTTTTAATTACACTAGTGAAACATTTATTTTACCTTTCAGTATTGGAGGCCATGGATCTTACCAAGATGTCATTACATTAGCAAGTAAGTGCTATTAGAACCCAAAAGTACTTAAGGAACGACTTTTCAGGAAGACTATTCATTCATTGGCACAAACTCACCCAGTCCATCTTGCCCAGACTGGTCAGATTTCTTTGTGTGCTTGCCAATTCAATTTCTGTTTTTGTTAAGCCAAATATGAGTGACAAGAAATGGCCCTAATAACACACACATTTTGTCATTACTCATGTGAACTCTTATTGGCATGTGCTCTAGATATCATCCGGCTGTTTAATCCCAACGTCCTTGGCCCTGCTCCGGGACACACAGTACATGGAACCTCAGCCCCCCTCAGTGAGACAGGATTCAACCTGGCTGTGACCGGACACAATACCTTGTAAGAAACCTCTGCGGTGAAATAGGCAATATGTTGTTTGTCTCCCTTAGATTGAACCAATGAACGCAATGCATTCAAGGGCAATATGCAGATGATGAAAATACGAATGGGGCACGTCTTCTAGTGGGCTCCCTTGGGTCCTGTACTGTCTCTGGTATGGATATCCACTATTATTCTACTTACATGAGCGTAGTTCTTAAACAGATGTAAAAGATGCATGACACACTACCATCTGCTGTTCTGGATTGTCTGAACGGGCATAAAGCCAAGGTTGGTGTTTTACTGCCATCTGCAGTTATGGAATGTCTGCTCAGGAAGTGTATAATCACAACTACTTTTGAGGAGATTAACAAGTTCACTTGAATCGTATCAACCACCCGTTGATACCAGAACGTTGTCAGTGTGCTGCATGCAAGGAGCGCACAGTATGACAAATATTGTTCTGATATGCAATACTTCCAACTTTTTCTACAAAGTTTTTAAATTTTCTACAAAGGATTTGTGACTATAAGCTTAGCAACCATATGATGCTGCATGACACCAAACATGTGGTTGTCAGTAGTCTGTTAGCATTCACTGAACGCTTGGATTTCCAGATTCTCCTTTAAAGTACACTCAGTGGCCAGATCATGTTTATGAAGATGTATTGCTCTTTTGAGCAGTGAATCATTGTTGGTTAAAACAGGCAGAGGGGCACTGAGTCATTCGGTCATTTTTTTTAAATTTAAAGTTACAGTGAGCATGGTATGATAATTGGTGGCAGGTGCACATTTTCCTGTACCTTAGAAATGGCCACACTCATGTGCCTTTTTACGAAGAATGACGTGACAAACCCCCAAAAAAATTGGGCCTGCGAAAAAAGCGCTGTCCATGAAAACAGCTTGTTTATGAGAGGAGTCGAGGGAGAAATGTAAGAATTGTGCAACAGGCAGGTCACAAAAAGGTAAATAACAGTTCTGTACAACAGTGTTGTGGAAAATGCATTCTTAGAACGTACAACTCATCTTTCCTTGTCCTGGATGGTCTATTGTAGCAGGCAACCACAGCAGGTTCCACTACTACCAGTTAAAAGCAAACTGAAATGGCTCCGGTGGGTATGAGATCACCAACAATGGACAATTTAGAGGCAAAAAATACTTCAGTGAACTTTTATAGCTTAGGCAGTTCCTGGACCTCTGCCCAACAAAACATCTTTGGGATGAGATGGAGCAGGCATTTCGCAGAATGAATAAACTGCTGGTCAGTCTACATCACTGCAAGAGACCATCACGACAGTGTTGACCAACATCCCATTGGAAAGTTTCTGACACCTTATAGACTGTTATCGAAGAGGTTGTGACCTGGTTATGCGTGGGTGTACCTAATAGACTGGACAGTGAGTGTTTCTCTGATCCCATAGTTAGGGTGGAGACATACGGATATTGTCTTCTGTGCGCTTCTATGGTGACACTGAAGACAGTACCGGAAGCAAGACTTGAGCATTTGAATATACCTATTGCAGACTGATCATTCATATGACATGCATTGTAATGTTATTGTAAATGTCCCTTAGTAATCTCCCAGGGCAGACCAGACATCTCATTGACACACTAAGAACCTATAAGGTAAGAGCCGCACTGTATACTCATCTGATGAGAAAATATTTAGGTGCAAGTTTCTGCTTTAGTCAAGCTGAAGAACAGAACTAAAACAAAATCAGGTGTTTACATGTGTTGTGACTGTTGAGTCTGATTAGTGCTTCGTGTGTTCATGCAGGAAATATTATATAATCAAATGAACACATGAAACTGGAAAATATGTATATAGGAGATAACAGATAGTTACACTCGCACGCAGGATTTGATTATATATGTATAAAAACAACCCTCTTTTCAAACCAATGTCTATAAAGGCTTTATTTAGTTGAATAGCATTTTTTTTTTTCAGTGGTAGAGGACTGACTTATGTAACCCCTCTTTTATCCCTGCCTCTTGTTAGGGCCTGAACTTTGATGAGGACTGGAAGCTACTGACCATTCTCATAGGCATGAATGACATCTGTGACTATTGCAAGGATAAGGTCTGTGTCATTATGTAATGTTGATCATGCAATAGCATGTGTATGGAACCCCCCCTAAGGTTGCAAGTTTATTGTCAAAGACTTCCTACAGGATACAAGGTCATGGAAACAGATCACAGAAATGGATTTAAAAGGTCTCAGTCTTTAGTACAAAAGGGTCTCTTTAATAATGCAACATGCATTATTAAACATGCAACATTCAACTCTTCAAATGATCTGAGCCAGTATAGCAAAAATGATGAAACTGCTCACATAAACATACCAGAACCATTCAAAAGTACATCAGGCATCTCACCCTAAACAAAACATTTGGCTATGAATGTTTTTTCTTTTTCAGTGTCGTTTTTGTAGCCTGAACCATTTTGAATCCTGTATACAACACCCACAACTTTAAAGCTTAAGAGATTGTGCCCTCTAGAATTGTTGTACTCCTTTGTGAAGATTACCAATGAAGGCTATACACATGTTTATTGTTGTGTATCAGCTTGATCTTACATTCAAAATAAGTGAGAAATCTAACCCTTAATGGAGGTGAAATTATTTAACAAAAAAATAATATCTTTATCAAAAAATAAATATTTTTCACCACTTAGAATTCTTGTGAACCAAATCCAATAGAAGTAACTTCCCATTGATTTGTATTCTCTTGTTGTCTTTTTATAAATATGCAGTATATCAATCTCTTTATATCTATCTCTTTACATAGTATCTCTATATATCTCTTTCTATTACAAGAATATGCATAATTCTACTTAAGTAGGATATATGTTATTAGGAGATCCGTAATTATCACCAACTGTTGCTGACCAAAAAGATTTTGTAAATTGCTCTTGTGTTTAAATGATCAGCTTAATCAATTGGCTGATTGCACATGCATGTGTTTTAAAGTGTAGGCTACTACATGTAAGCCTATTGCTTCACAGAGCTCTCTGAATATAGAGGTAATTCAGATTTTCTGTCTGAATTATTTGTGCCACATTTTAACAATTTTTTTGAGAACCTATTCACAGAAATGTACCTACAATGGTTTGGCATTAACTGTACTGTATAGGATATTTAAAGGTGTTTGCTTAAGTGCATGTTGAAAACATCTCCTTCCCAGGTTCTTTTTTCAGTGGAAAACTACATTCACTACATGATGAACGCCTTGGAGATGCTAATGAATGAGGTACCACCTTGACAGCTCACAAATATTATCTACTATCAAAATGTTTTATCACTGGGTTTCACTTGAATTAATATGGGAAACACACTAAACTGCTTTATCACTTAATTCACATTGAAACCCTTAACACTAATAGTATGATCATGTATAGTGTAGGGATGGGCAACTGCTGACCCACGCCACTTTTATAAATGCTTGGATCAATTTCCAAAGAATCAAAACATAAGGAACTCAGTCAGGGTCTAAACTTGCTGTTGAGAGTTTGAACAGTAGAATGCAAAAAGTTCAAATGTATCAGCACATTTTTCATGTGTTATGACAGTAACTGATAGTCACTCAATTAGCTAATGTCGGCCACATTCTGTTTGATAGATAGATACATTTAGCAGCCAGCAATGTATATTAATAATTGTCATACGACTTAGGATATGGTTGTGGTTCCGCAGTACCAGTGAACCACTCATAAAGAGTTTTTTTTGTGGCTCCCACCCCCATCAAAGGTGATCACACTGGTGTAGTGCATGGTAGTTGCATGTCTGTTTCCATAACAACATGGCCGACTATCTACTTGTTGAGGTGATAGAAATAGGATTGTTCTAATTTCGTCTAGGTTCCCCGTATGATTGTGAACGTGGTTCAGATCCTGCCCATGGAGACCCTGAGGCAGGTGCAGAGGCCCACGCCAGGCTGCCTGCTACAGCGGTGAGTGACCTGGCTTAGACCTTTAAACACAATCACTACTCACTATAATGACACCGTCAGCCTCCTACATTGTATATTACAGCCCGCCCACAAGCCTCTCACCTCACCTCTCTTTGTTAACCCTCTTGGGAATGTAAACCGTAATGCCCTGTGCAGACTCATCTATATGACATTGTCAGATCTGGGCAGGGCAACTTCTGCTGCTATTAGTGACTCTTCCCGATATGAGGGTGTCTCAAACGAAGGCAAATTAGGATGACCCAATGATTGCACTTGTGCAGGTTGTTTTTAAATATTTTATTGTGCAATGAAGTTGCTTGGTTATGTAATGTACCTGAGATATATATATATATATATATATATACACACACACATACAGCTCCAGAAAAAATTAAGAGACCACTGCACCTTTTTCTTTCCTTTCCAAAAAAGTCGAAAAAGGAAAGTTTTGAATGAGGAACAGAAGGGTTAAAATTAAGAGACCACTGCAAATTGAATGCTTCTGTTCCTCACTCAAAACTTTCCTTTTCAACTTTTTTGGAAAGGTGCAGTGATCTCTTAATTTTTTCCAGGGCTGTGTATATACAATGGATATAAAAAGTCTACACACCCCTGTCAAAATGCCAGGTTCTTGTGAACCTGGCATGAGACAAAGATAAATCATGTCAGAACTTTATCCACTTTTAATGTGACCTATAACGTGAACAATTCAATTGAAAAACAAACTGAAATCTTTGAGGGGGAAAAATAAAAAACTCACAATAACCTGGTTGCATAAGTGTGCACACCCTTAAACTAATACTTTGTTGAAGCACCTTTTGATTCTATTACAGCACTCAGTCTTTTTGGGTAGGAGTCTATTAGCATGGCACATCTTGACGTGGCAATATTTGCCCAATCTTCTTTGCAAAAGCGCTCCAAATCTATCAGATTGCGAGGCCATCTCCTGTGCACAGCCCCCTTCAGATCACCCCACAGATGTTCAATTGGATTCAGGTCTGGGCTCTGGCTGGGCCATTCCAAAACGTTAATCTTCTTCTGGTGAAGCCATGCTTTTGTGGATTTGGTTGTGTGCTTTGGGTCGTTGTCATGCTGAAGGGTGAATTTCCTCTTCATCTTTCTAACGGACGCCTGAAGGTTTTGTGCCAAAATTGCCTGGTATTTGGAACTGTTCATAATTCCCTCCACCCTGACTAAGGCCCCGGTTCCAGATGAAGAAAAACAGCCCCAAAGCATGTTGCTGCCACCACCATGCTTCACTGTGGGTATGGTGTTCTTTGGGTGATGTGCAGTGTTGTTTTTGCGCCAAACATACCTTTTGGAATTATGGCTAAAAAGTTCAACCTTGGTTTCATCAGACCATAACAAATTTTCCCACATGCTTTTGGGGACTTGATGTTTGTTTTTGCAAACTTCAGCCGGGCTTGGATGTTTTTCTTTGTAAGAAAAGGCTTCCGTCTTGCCACCCTACCCCATAGCCCATTCATGTGAAGAATACAGGTGATTGTTGTCACATGTAGCACACAGCCAGTACTTGCCAGAAATTTCTGCACTTCCACTAATGTTGATGTAGGCCTCTTGGAAGCCTCCCTGACCAGTTTTCTTCTTGTCTTTTCATCAATTTTGGAGGGACGTCCAGTTCTTGGTAATGTCTCTGTTCTGCCATATTTTCTCCACTTGATGATGACTGTCTTCACTGTGTTCCATGGTATATCTAAGGCTTTGGAAATTCTTTTGTACCCTTCTCGTGACTGATATCTTTCAACAATGAGATCCCTCTGATGCTTTGGAAGCTCTCTGCGGACCATGGCTTTTGCTCTGAGATGCAACTAAGAAAATGTCAGGAAAATCCTACTAGAACAGCTGAACTTTATTTGTGATTAATAAGAGTCACTTTAAATGATGGAAGGTGTGTAATGATTTCTATTTAACATGAGTTTGAATGTGATTGGTTAATTCTGAACACAGCCACATCCCCCGTTATAAGAGGGTGTGCACACTTATGCAACCAGTTTATTGTAAGGTTTTTATTTTTCATTTTTCCTCCTCGAAGATTTCAGTTTGTTTTTCAATTGAATTGTTCACATTATAGGTCACAGTAAAGGTGGAAAAAGTTCTGACATGATTTATCTTTGTCTCATTCTTTTACATCACAAAAACCTGGCATTTTAACAGGGGTGTGTAGACTTTTTATATCCACTGTATATATGTATACTACATCCAACATCAACGGCTGACATAAGTATTCATTCTAGTGAATTAAAATAAGGAAAGAATGTTTTTTGGACATTTTTCCATGCTGCTCCACACACTCCAATGGCTTCCAGTTTAAACTTGCATCCACTACTTAAATATGGTGCTTGCCTCCTAGCAGCACCATGTTTAAGTAATGGTCAAACCGGGTATTCCTTACCAAGCTCTTGTCCCTTGGCTGTCCCATCCCTATGGGAGGACAGCACCTGCTTAGCCCGGTCAAAGATCTTGATCACTTTCAAGGCCCCCAGTACAACAGGCAGCAAAGTAATGTGACAGCAATATAAAAACCACCACGACGTTATATGGCAGAGGTGTTCATCGTTAAATGACTAATTTGGCTATTGGTAAAAAGCAGAAGACGTCACTGCCGAGTCTGTGTGTGATGGATGCAGCGTCTTAGACCCCTGGACCAACGGATGCCACACAAACCTGAGTCTTTATGCAAAATGTTTTTCAGGTCGTTCTGCTCCTGTCTGATCAAACCTAAGGCTGGATCGCCTGAACTGAAGGAGCTGGTGCAGATCAACCTTGAGTTTCAGGTGGGTGGTCTGGGCGGTGTTTATAGTTGATAGTTCTTCCAGAATTAGTTAGTCTGCCCTGGCTTTAGTCTGTTCGCAGACATGCATTTCTGGCCTGGTCGGCACCAGCCTTGATTTCGTTATCCGCAAATGTAGATTTTTGTTCCAATCTGGGCCGGACCAAATCTGAACCAAGACCATGTTGAGTAACTACTGAAACCAGTACAAGAGAAGAATCTAGGAAATTTCCCCAGCCACCTACCCCTGACAGATATGCCACACTTTGCCCACCAAACATCCCTCCCCCCCTCGGCCCCTCCAGTGCTCGGGCAAAACAGGCAGGCACACAATATCTGAGACCATAAGCAAGAAAAATGCATCGAAAGTCAAATTTGGAATGTGATGTATTACAGTGCCAAACGGTCCGAAAAGGAGGAGAGGCTGCCTTCGTGAAACATTTGGGTACATTTTCACTCAGCAGATATGAAAATATCTCTAAATGTAGGATTTATGCTGATTTGGAGAGCCATATTGATGAAATGAGACAGTAAGATATTAGATGTCAATGGGGCTTTGGTAATCTGTTCACAGTCTGTGATACCCTCAGGATAATCAATGGTGAATCTGGGTCAAATGTTGGCCCTAGGACAGAGGTATTCCACTCCAGTTCTGGAGGGCCAAACCACTTCTGTTTGTTGTTTCTATCTGCCAGTTAATTTCCCTCACCTGATGTCCCAGGTCTAAAGAAGTCCCCAAATTAGAAGGAGAGGATGAAAACAAGTAGTGTTTTGGCCCTCCTATAACGGTGTGGAATAGCCACGCCCTCCAAGTGGATGTCAACGATTTCAGACCAGCACTCATGCAGGTGCACAAGGCAAAGCGATGGAGTAATGTGCACTCTGCAGTGGTTTTTGGTTTTTGAATAGTGTATTGTAGTGTATGAATGCACTCCAATCTATTCGCGCAGTCTGCAATGTAAATGTCACTGCCTAGTTCATCGTTGAGGCTGGTTTGACAGATTTAATGTCGTGTAGATGTGATATGCTTTTGCTTGAGTCTGAAAACATTTTTAAGCACCCTTTAAACATAAGTGTGCCGTATGTTGGCCTAAATTGGTCCAGTAATCTAAGTCACTGCCCATATTTACCAGTGCAGCTTGGGTTTGAATCTGGCCCACTGCTTTTCCAGCAAAAACTCTCTCCTCTATCTTTCCCCACTGTCTTAAATAAACCATAAAATTGCTGAAAATACATGTAAGAAAATAGGTGTATCATTTACAAATGCAAGAAGATACTTTCTTTCATAGTCTCCAATCTGACAGTATCTGAAAATGTTATTTCTGGGTCGGTCATAGGTTTCCCTCACCAAATCAAAGGAGGCAAAGGCTCCTATGTATAGATCCACTATTGTACGAATCCCAGCTCTTTTTGTCATTTAAATGAATTATTAAGATGAGAAGGGGTGAAATAGGGGTATCTCGCTATTGGGAGTAGGAATGACATTGGTCTAAGGTCAAAAGGACCCATAATTTGCTTCCAGATACGGACTGTGCTATGTATATTGGGATTATGATTATAAACTGATTTCTCCATGCTGACAGGGGACTTGATCACAGCGCCAATAGAGAAGGGGTGGCAATCCTCATGCTCCATTCTAAGCCAGCTGGACAACGCAGGAGCCTCATCAAGCCAAAACATGACAGCGAGGATGTTAGCGGCCCAATAGTAAGATATAATATTTATGAGAGTCCTCCTCCCTCAATCTTGGATTTGCAGCTTTGTATCTATTCTTTGGGTTCTATAATCTCAGATAAATGGGTTGATTTTAGAGTTAAGTTGTCCAACAGACGGGTGAACGATTGTTTGAAATAGGAAAGAATATTGTTTTGTACTAAGCTTGTTGGCTCGTCTTTGCTGATGTCGTTTGATTTGTGTTGAGGAGAGAAAATGGCCTATATGACCCAACCTCTTCTGGAACCCTCCCTCTTTTATTTATCCCTTTAATAACTGCCTCATCCAGAGTAGTTAGTAATGCCCCCTCATTTTTGGATTGAGGGTCTGCATATAGACATATAAAGGGATTTGTAAAACTGATGTAATCTGTCACTAATGTCTTTGGGAGAATAGAGTAATTCCCCAGTAACAGATTTGGTACAGTGGAACACAGTGAGTTTCAAAAGTGTTGTTTTTTCTTTTCTCGTTAGCAGATGAGTATTCTGCGTATGTAGTCAGTGAATTTTAAGTTCCACTAACTCTGCCCTACTTTGTTTCTTCATGGATTTTTGGAGTGTTATGGTGCGACCCATCAGATGTTTTTCCATAGTCAAGAAGGGGCAGTCTCTGCTTCATCATTAGTTTAAAAGAACTCCACACATCAAATTAATTAGGGGTTTTCATTTTTGTACTCAGGAACTCACTGTAGTTAGAGCCAGGTATATGGAAGTTGGCAGATCGATCCAAGTACTCGTTGAGCGCGCAGTTTAGGTCTATTCCTGACAAGATGAGTCTCAACATCTAAACATGTAAACCTGATAAGGATCATTCCTCTGGTGGGTTTGTTGTTAGAATTAATATATAAGAACATGGGCAAGGACCTCGCATGTTACATGTGGATGTGATTAGCATAGTAGAGAGCCCTATTGGCTGTCCTTTCACCCGAACAGTGTCCCCCATCACCTCTCATAGAATTTCAACCCACACACTACACCCGTGGTGGGAAGCAGGAAGCCACAGAGACAAATTGTGGAAGGACTTATCAGTAAAAGCCACAGTCATAGTCAATTGAGAGTATGTTGATTTATTGATCAATCATGACCAAATGGAAAGTTATCAATGGAAAGGAGAGCCAACTGTATGACACATGTATGACTCAGTAGGAAAATCCATTAACAGACGGTTATTAAGTCAATTTGGAAAATCGTAGGCATAACAACATACCTGCTGAGAATTAACCTTAAATGCTGCATAACTACACATCTGTTAAATAAAGGTCTTAGTCCATGTGTCTGACGGGCTGGGTAAAGCACTGTCAAGTTTATTGTTCTGCGGGGAAGCGCCTCACCTAGTTTCTCAACGGCAGCAGATCAGTAGACCACTAGCGGCTCCACGCCTGGTTCCTCCATCATGGGGACACCATGCTTTAAGACCAGGCCTTCTCGTCCCTAGTTGGCTTATCGCTAGACATCTCACAGAAGGCATGCGTTATGAATGAAGAGAACTGAGAAACAAAGTGTTGGTTATATTGGTTCAGATTTGGTCCATTGTTGAACAGCAAAGGACATTACTGTACAGAACAAAACAGTGCTCTGGAGCAAAGCAGGTTACTGTGCAAATAGTTTAGTGCTGCAGAATACAGTAGAGCACTGTATTGATAAACATGGATGTGTATAATTAGTTTACATTTGGTCCTTTCTGGACTAGCCAGAATTGAGAGGGATTTAGCAAAACCCACCATATCAGTGTTTACTGGAGTAAGAAGAGGGTCATCTTGGTAGTAGTGGTAGGTTTTAAACAGTACTGAAGACCAGTCTGTGAGTTTATTTCTCCATTGGACAGCTTCTGTGCGGTTTAGATTTTATTGATCCCTATATCCTATTTGGGTGGTGAGGCGGAGTGGTCATTTAGCAGACACCCTTATCTATAATAATATATACTCATTACTAATTATAGGACAGTCAGAGTAGTCATTGTCTAAGGTAGATTAACAATCCCATATCATAGTCAAAAATAGAAAACATTTTCCGTAACTGTTACTGAGCATGTTCTTTTAGTTGAAGTGTTCTGGTGTTGTTTTTTCAGTTCTAGCCCTGCACTAATACACACCAAAACATTAACTCTCCAGAAGCGGCTGGAGCAGCTCCTCTACAGTGATCACTTCTTCAGGGAGGACTTTGCCGTGGTTCTCCAGCCCTTCCTGAAACATGCAGACCCTCCTCGCCTCCCGGTGAGGTCTCTTGACTTTTACCCCAAAAAAACTGTTGCTTTTTCAAACCACAAATATATATATATATATATATATATATATATATATATATATATATATATATATATATATATATATATATATGGTCATAATGACACTCAAAGGTGAAGCATATAACATTGATCATCTCCATACAAGGGCACATGTCAAGGTCTGGGTTGATTAGATGGTAAGCGAACAGTCAGATCTTGTAGTCAACTTGTTGGAGAAATGGGCAGGAGTAGCCTGAGCAGGTTTGACAAGGTTCTAGTCCTGGGTTCTTACAAAATGTCGGCCAAAAAATGTGCAAATTATATGGTAATTAGAAAAGAAGTGTGACATTATTAATAATAATTATTAATAATTAAGTAATTATTAATTGATAATCTTGTACATTTAAGTGAAAAGTGGATATCTCGATAATAGTTAGGTGCGTATTCAGTGCTTTGTAATAGTTTTTTTGCACATTAGATTTATAAACCATAAACAGTTATGTGATGTAACAAATGTAATCCCCAAACTTTATTTTTATGTAATAAGTTTTATGTGATAAAATATCAGGCTCGGTATCTACTGTATAGAAAGTCTATAGTCTATAGACTTTCTATAGACAGTGCATCAATGTTAACTAAGTTCCGAAGGTAGGAACTAAAGCATTGATTAAAACTTACGCACCTATGTATTTTTTGGCATTTTTATTGTTTTTTATTCAATATGTGCCACATCCACAATATATCATGACCCGAAAACCCACCTGCCTAACATATAACCTTAGGACTGTGAGTTTAATCCACCTGCGCATCACTAGTGAGAGATTCATGCATGGTAACTCATTCACAGAGACATATGGGAGAATAATTGTGTTACCTGTCACTATTGTGATAACTGTTTCTCTCCAAACAGAGTGGTAAGATTGACATGAGCTTTTTCACCCATGACTGCTTCCACTTCACCATTAAGGGCCATGAGGAGCTTGCCAAAGGGCTGTGGAACAACATGGTGAGCTCTAACTATCCCAAGACACTTGCACTGAATTATCCCAACACCATTTTATATACATGCTGATTATAACCCTATATGTACTGAGTTGAAAAACTGACCATTATACTCTCCATTTTGTTCCTTTTCTTATTCCCCAGTTTCAGCCGGAAGGAGGGAAGTTTATGGTGTCAAGCTTTTCTGACCCAATACATCTAATTTGCCCACCCATGGTAATCCATGAGCTGTTACTCAGTGACCTTTTTTACATGCTATATAGTATATATTGGGGCAATAGAAGTTGGAATTGGATACAACTAACCTATAATATATTGTGGGCCATTTTATTTCATACCTGCATTTGTTTTGGATTTTTAGGATCATCCTTACATCTACACCCGTCCCGCTGCTGCCAAAAAAGGCGAGTCCACAATGCCAGTTGTACCCAATTCCACTGCTCCAAAATGGGCCACCCTCCTTTTGGCTCCCCTCATGGTCCTTGGTGCTCCTCTGGCCTGGGGCATCACTGCTTTAGCCTCTCTTTAGCGCTCTCTATATAACACTCTAATACACTGTAACGTGGAGTGAACATTGATAACATCCCCGGTGCAGTTGTAATGACACTGGGTGTTTTTTTGTTGTTGTTATTGTTGTTGCTCTTACCTGCATTGTCAGGTAGCACATGGTGCATTGGCCCTGGACCTCAACCAACCACTGTTTGCTGTGACTGTAAAGACAAACGTGAACTGGAATGCAGAACTAGGAGGTATACAAACGTGAACCGGAGGGCAATGGGATATGTGCCATTTGGTGACCTCCAAAACACACAGAATGACACGTGCTGCTTTCCAAATGTAGTGCTTTTCCCTCTTCATTATTCATCTAATTCCGCCTGTTAATCATTCATCTAATTGTGAACCCCTTCTGCAGTGACAATCCACACCAAACAAATAGACCAGGTGATAACTACATTTAGCTCATCCTACTGTAGGCTGTTTGCTCTGAGAGGTGAAGACATTTTACATTTTGTGGTTCCTTTAGATGTGAAATGGCAATAACTGCATTATAGAAATCAGTGTAGGGGATTTGCATTGAGAGTACAAGGTTTAGTTTTGAAAAATGTATGTACCATAGATTTACAGAGAAGTTGTGAGGGCTCCTATGTTCTTCTGAGGGCATAAACACTGTTTTTACAGGTAACCTGAGAACACTTAATTTCCTTAGGAAAAAAGCCTTTTACAAAAGACAGTTTGAAGCCAGTGTTTTTGACTATGCACCATTAATTGATTTTAACGCAAAAATGTATTGTAAACGTTTTGTCAGAAGGGGATTCATGAATTTGAGGAGGCATACAACATAACCATGTCTATTGGCTTTAAGGGACAATAAACAGTCTAGCAAATATTTGCCTGGAAATTGAGTTATTAGTAGTTATTATATATTTTGTGTAACTAATACAACATTTAATTCTATAATAAAAGTTTATTTCAATTTTCAGTGTTATGTTTAATGCAGGCAACTACATTAAGAAGTATTAGAAACATTTAAAAGTGTTAGAAATGGATGTTAATAGTATATTGAAAATCTGGGTAAATGCATACCATCTGATCAATACTTTTAAATGTATTGATCATTTAAAAGTATTGAAATAGACAAATACATATCCTAATGTCACTGATAGGAGAGTGGCATTATTTTCTAAAAGAAAACAGACACATTTATTATTTGACAAATTTAAGTTTAATCAAGCGAGTGTGGAAGTTGATCAATGTCTAAATATTTTGACATAATCGCAAGCTGAAACAAAGTCGGCACATTAACAAAGTTAAGCAGGGTACATACAGATAGGTATTTAGATTGTAGATATTCTCACTGAAGTGTTAATTTCGTCACCTATTTTAGTCTTGTATTCAGTTTGAGTTTTTATTAGTATACTAACACATTGCACAAGAGCCCTAATGAAGTGGGACAACACTTCTTGACTGTGAACATGATGGCAGGTAAGAGGTAGCCTAAATATGCATTATTTTATTGGAAAAAAATGAAATAACTAAACAGTTTTTTCCTATGCAATAATACATATTTAGGCCATCTCTTCCATCATGTGTACAATCAGACAGCCTTGTTCAAATACAGTAGAACTGTTGTCCGGAGTTATAGTGGATTGATAAAAGAAATAACGACTAAAATGACTAAAAAGCTGCTAAAATTAAGTCTCACTGTAGTACATCCCCCTTATATACCAGTAGGAGTCATATTCTGGCAGGAATTGTGAACCATCACTGTTTAATATCACTATACTTTATTATTTAGGTTGATGGGATGACGTTGAAACAATGAAGGTGATTCAAATGTAATTTTACTGTCAGAATAGAAACACCAATATTAAAAAGTCTGGACCATTTATTGAAATTTGGATGAGAACAATGTTTTACATTTCTGTGTTATGTTTTAAACAGCATATGTATACACAGTTGATGATTATGATGAAATGGTTTGATGTAAGAACCTGTTAGCACGATTAAGTAATTGTATTTAGTTTGCAGATTATCCCTAATTTTAATGTTTAAAGCTCTGGTTGAAAACAATACTGCTTGAAGACTGTTTGCTAATAAGTTTTTCTAAATAGAATCGTTTGACAAGTGACATTGATTCAACTATTGTCCATTGATTCAACTATTCTATCATTTGATACTGAGCAAACACTGCCGGTGCTAAACTGCCTTCATTGTTTCTAAGAAAGCACTCTATTTGAGGTCCCGGAGCACTGTACAATAGGAAGCCTGCAAACAGCTAATGTGTGTACATCTATTTCTTGCTTTTTCACTCATTGTCTTTCTATTTTATTGAAACAGGTGGAAAGCACAGCAGGAAAAAAACATCTGAGCACTCAAAGATAGTCATATTTTAGACATAGAGCAGTAAATGTCAAGAGGTTGATTTCTGATGGACTTCTCTAAATTGAGGTCTATATAATATGCACTCCACTATCACTTTTTTACTCTTAAACACACTGCTAGTGAGTTAAAGGGGTTACTTAAAAAATTAATTAGATCTACTTCATTGCTGAGGTCCCATATGAGCCTAAATGAAATATTTTCTGTTAGAAACTGAACAAACGAAGCCACAGGAGTTTGTCATTTAACCTTTATTCATACAGAGAGTGAGTTTGAGACCTAGGTCTCTGTTACAACTGAGCTCTGTGTTACAGCAAATCAATACATACAAATATGAAAAACTCAATTATGAAAAACATTCACATTGAAAAACAAAAAGATCTGGCCCTTCTGGAAGCCAACTGAAGTGTATAAAAGATAATGATGTGTGCGAAAGTTCATACCAGTAATAAAATGCAGCTGCATGATAGACTGCATCTAGAGGTTTTTTGTACTGAGGCTGAAGCAATGCATTTATAGCAAATCACCACCATCTAGTACTGACATAAAAATGACATACAATTTTCATTCTAGGCTCAGAAAACAGCTGCAATTTGTTTCTATAAAAGAAGATTGTTCTAATTATTTTTATTCTTCACCAACTCTGTACTGTATGTTTTAAAAGAGATTTTCAACTAACCAAATCCCATGGTATTTCTAGGAGGAAACAGGTTTTATAACAGAACTATCAATGTAATAATGTTGAAATAATCAAAATGTTAATTTGGAGACTTAGACAGTAGTATATATTTTGTTTTACTTGCATTTAGAATCAGTTTAAGACCTACAAGGGAATTGTGTAGTTATTGGAAATCAGACTGTAAGTATGCAAATGTTTGAGCAAGAGGCCTACAGCCGCTTAAAGTACTGTCATCAGCATAAAAATGAAAAAAACTGTTTCTCACAGTTACAGATATAATTTGTATACATAGTCAACAATAAAGGACAATTGAACCCTGGGGAACTCTTTTGTGTGTACTAGAACAAATAAATTCAGCCCCATCTGTAACAATGGCCTGGATCTAAGATGAGATCATTCTGAAACCGTGAGCAAGTGTCCAAAAGCAGGGCCGCGCACAGACCTTTAGAGGTTCATGGGCAGAAATGACAAGGGCTCCCGGGTATATGCCAGCAGTGGAACAGACGGTGAGCCATCGGCTTCCCCACGCCTGTCAGCTTCCGTAGTGCACATCACACAGACGGACAACCCATGTCACACAGATAGACTGCTGACACCGATGAGCAAACATTTTTTAGTCTTTTTGAGAAAGAAGCAGGGGCTCAAGCCCCCCCTGGGGTCTATCTGTACACATGCCTGGTCCACAGCCAAGCCCAGCGAGGCCATCAAAATGAAATTATGGACTGCATCAAAAGCCTTTGACAGGTAAATAAACAGAGCCACACAATTACATTTTTCATCCCGTGCTTTGACAATATCATTCAGAACCAATGTATAGTAGCAGTAATAGTGCTGTGCACAAGCCTGAAACCAGATTGATATTCAAAATTCATTTGTCAACTAAAAAAGAACGCAACTGTGTAATTTCCAAAGACTCGGATGATAGGATGATAGCTTTCAAGGTCACTGCTGTTGTTAACTTATTCTCATTTAAATATATGAACTTATGTACAATTTAATGAGATATGTTATAAAATCAATTAAGCAAACATGTACAAAGATTCTGCTGCCTGGAGAGTGGCCTTTAAAATGTTTTGCTATGAGGTGGGGGCCCCCTCACCAAATCTCATTTAAGGCCTCTAAAACACTAGGGCCAGTCCTGTAAAAGCACCTGCTCTTTTGAACAAAGAGATTGTATTAGTCATTTTACGCACTGTAATATTTACTCCTATTCTGTTAATGGTGGATATGCAGCACAAATATTTGTCAGGCACACTCAGGATGTCCCTACTACAGTATATTAAGGCCAATGGTTTATCAAATGGAAAAATAATCCCAATATGCATTTACCCACTCCAATCAGCTCGCTAGTCAACAAAATGGATCAAACATGGACAAATACTGTCATAACTATATATATATATATATATATATATATATATATATATATATATATATATATATATATATATATACATAAAGGGAGGGCTTGAATCTAACAGCATTGATCTACTGTTTGTCCTAAAAACCCTCCAGAAGGGTTCAATAATCAAAACCGAGAGCTTTCTTGACTAATCACATTATTTAAGATTCAGTGCCTTTAATACATATAGTAACAAAACAAACCATATTTAAATTAATCCTTCTCTGTTCCTCCTACTCTGTTTCTGTCAGTCTTAATTCAAAAGCCTCTTTATTGCGTCAATAAATTGACATAAGGCTGCCTGATACTGCTTTGCCAAACCCCATAAATTATTCACAATTTATGGCATACAGACCCTACTCTGCTTCAACAGTCACTACTCTCCTTCAATAGTCACTACTCTCCTTCAACAGTCACTACACTTCTCAGTCACTACTCTCCTTTAACAGTCACTACACTCCAACAGTCACTACTCTCCTTCAGCGGTCACTACTCTTCTCCGTCACTACTCTACTTTAACAGTCACTACTCTCCTTTAACAGTCACTACTCTTCTTCAGCGGTCACTACTCTTCTCAGTCACTACTCTAATTTAACAGTCCCTACACTCCTTCAACAGTCACTACTCTCCAACAGTCATTACTCTTCTTCAGCGGTCACTACTCTTCTCAGTCACTACTCTCCTCTAACAGTCACTACTCTCCTCTAACAGTCACTACTCTCCTTCAACAGTCACTACTCTCCAACAGTCACTACTCTTCTTCAGCGGTCACTACTCTTCTCAGTCACTACTCTCCTTTAAGAGTCACTACTCTTCTTCAGCAGTCACTACTCTCCTTTAACAGTCACTACTCTCCTTCAGCAGTCACTACTCTCCTTCAGCAGTCATTACTCTTCTTTCCAGCCACTTGACAAGACTGATGCCACCAGTTACCACTGAAAAAACTGGCAACACTTTAGTGCCCACACTAATTGAAAAAACAGCCTTGTAGAACTAGACAATAATAGATTAATAAAGGAATATGCTCATCAATCCTGAATAGAGCAGGAATAGTCAAGCTATAAATTAATAAAAAATGGGCCCTGTGAAGCTAATTTTACAGTGTCTATACTGAGAGGAAGTGGTAAAACCACTCATTTTTAATCCTGGCACTAATTAGTAAAACAATGACTATTTGCCCCTTGAACTAGTTGATCTGTCAACAGTCAGCCAGCAGCAAATTAGGCTTAGTCAGCACTGTTGAACTAGGCTATAGGGAAGATAGAACAATTAAATGTATTCAATTGAATAAGCCCCACATACTTTGACACTGTCATATATCATATGTAACAGAAATGCCTGAGCCAGGTCAAAATAAACTGTAAGCATCCACTTTTCAGGAACCTGCTTTTCTTCTTTTAGGCAACACTCTTGAGGGTGCCTCACATCAGCTATTATGTATGACAGTTGGGGAATGATTTATAGCAACTATAGTTGCTATGGTTCTAAGAAGCCATTTTGGGAGTTTAGTCAGGACACTGGGATTTAACAGGTCTCTTGCGAGAACTGCAATGGGATCTTCAGTCCTATTTTCGGCCTATTTATTCGGGAAGACATCCCCTGAACAACACATTGTATAGCCTACATCTGATTCAAGCAGAGCCTAATACACGTACGTAGCTTAGTCTAAACAAAGTTATTTTACATAGAGCTGGGCTAGATAAAGACTGCACCACCCTATTTGTCCCCTGTTCCGGGATTGAAGAAAACTGCTCTGAGATGATGTCAAAGATGTATTCCTTGAGGCAATCTCCTCCAAGTCCATAGCGCTGTCCGCAGTAACATAGCTCATCTTTGAAAGCAACCATAAACGATATGGATAGATCATTTATCAAAAGAGAATAATTAACTTAAAGGTATATCTTAAATGGAATACAGTACGACTGAAGGCTATACTATTAAAATGGTCCTACACCACCTCGTAAATATTAAACTAAGTTGTGTTGGTTAAAAGGTGTTAGAAACCGTTGTTCTTTCGAGCGGTGATGTCATTTCCTCCTTAGCAAGCTGCATATAAAACACAGGTACAGTTGCAGCGAGCCTATAATCAGGGGCTTGAACGAGGTAGGCAGAACGACCATTAACGCTGAAGAACGCACCTCGCCAGAAATAACGAGGGTGGCCAAGTTGCACATAGAGTAAACCCATAATTTATTGGGTTTTTTTTAGACAAAACTAAACGGGACCTAGGGTTTTGTGTCGTTCTTGAAGAGCTTACTTGCGTCTTGTTGCAACGATGATCGCAAAAGGATACTTCCTTTTCACAATATTACTAATTAATCACGGTAAGATCCATTTTATTTGTTCACATTGAGTAATATTTTTAGTGTGGTCTGGTTTCACTAAAGTTAGCAATTTTTCTAGTCTCTGTGCTAATGAGATCATGTTGTTCCTTGGTTCCAGCACCAAGGACAGCGACAAGCGCTCCAGAATCTTTTTTTCGGATGGGCGCTATAAGAGATTTGTGCATACAACAGATAGTCTAATAAGCTAAAGCATATTCTCAGTTAAGAAGTCAGTATTTTTCATGTAAAATATGATGCCAGCGAATGTAGGCAAAATAGCTGATCGTATATTTAAAAGTAAGCATTTTGGTATAATGGAGCCTATCTCAAAGACGACAATGTTCATATTGCGGGCCGTGAACATAACTACAGTAGAATTGTGTCAAATGAATAACGGAGAGACACGATTTAGTTATTCAGATTATTCTTTCCAATTGCAGTTCTCTCTTTGCCGGTGACTCCAACTTTCCTTGAGAAAGACGATGTCGAGGTAAGAACTCTTTCATAGTGGGAAATATATTGTTAGCTTTATGTTTAGTTCAAGTTGGTTAAATAAAACCTTGTTAGTAGGCTATATTTCAGGACTGACATTGCAAAGGGAGGGTATATTTTTGGTGACTGTTGGATATTACAAGTGAATTACCAGAATTGTGATATGTTTCACTCTACATTTTCTTTCTGTGTGCTTCAGATGATCACTAATCCAGTTAACACTGGTGAAGCGTGAAGTATTAGAAATCCATGCTTGAATGACAAAGCCGTAAAACTTTATTCTAAATTTTGACTTCCAAGTATAATTGCAGTGTAACATTAAGGTTTTATTTAATTTATTATGTCAATGTCTTTTTTGTGACGACTGTATTTTGGTGCCACACTAGTGGAACGAAGTCAATATTAAAATAGTTATTTTAGTTAATTGAAAATAGGCTTTGGAAATGGAACCGCCTTTTTGAATATTAAACATCCATGCAGCATCATAATGAACTCACTTAGTTCATAGGGATATACATTTTTTGCTCTCTCCTTGTACTTGATTGACTAATTAGGTTACTAACTGGTTAGTTTCACCCTCACCTGGTTGATTAGGTGTGAACTGGGAACGAATTTATAGGAAAAACCAAAAACCTGCAGACACACGGCCCTCCGTGGAATGGTTTGGACACCCCTGGTCTATACCCTAACAACTCAAGTATATACCAAAAAAATTTTCTTCAAGTACATATTGCCAGAATTACCTTAGATTAATGTCGATAACCAAAATTAATACAATTTAATATACATGGAGGAGGAGGGACAACAAATTGAGATGGTATGGAAGAAAGTTATAGAGACATTAGAATAATTTAAACTAAAATGAAATACTCTGTTACAGTCCCCTGTTACTATTTATTTTATAATGAATAATGTCAACATTGTGAATAACATATATTTTTAGATGATATAGAGAAAAGGGAACACTGGTGCAATGTTTGTCCATTGATCATATTCTGCCCTCCCTCAGGTGATTAAATGTATTGTGGAGGTACTAGCTCATGTACTTTCGAGGCCACACCCTTTGCCTGTCAGTCAGGAGTGCATGAACACGCTAAGGAAAGGTAAGAATCTCTCACAAACCATCCCAGGTTCCTTTGTCCGGCTACATGCTTGTAGGCAAAAATCAAGGATCAAACAGTAACAATGTCAATGTCAGCATATGTAGTTGTAAAATTATTTTAAAATGGACTGTCTATACAGCAGGGCATTTGTAACCATGTTCAACTGATTTCCAGTTGGTAGAAACTGCATTTTCAGCTCAAAGCTGTGTTTGTCAGGTTGCTGTGGAAACGGGAGTCTGGAAGCAGGGAGGCAGTGAGGGATAAAATGTTATGTGTTATGAAATGTAATAGTGTGTTATTTCCTCTCCATCACAAAAAAATACGAAGCTATGACACGTTACTACACAATTTCATGATTTCACTGTTGGACCAATGCTAAGCAAAATCTTGAGGAACAATTGTAATTTACCCACTGAACATAGGCTTTCACTAAACTGACAGAATTTCATGATTTGTGTTTCTGCGGGTGGATTACCCCTTTAAAAGGAATCTGTTAAATGTTTCCCTGGGCTAAATCCTAAATTATATTGTTACTGTTAATCATGCACAACCTCAGGTCAAAAATTGTGCATGATTAATGCTGCGACCACTACATCGCCTTTAAAATCTTAACATCACTGCGCTTTTTACATTTCAGCAACAGCCTGTCGTGGTTGACTTTGGTTTGGCTTGCACCTTAAATAACGTGACAGCTGGAATTAGTTGTTTATCGCTGCAGCCTTGTTAATGTTTTCCGTTAGACATTCATGCTTTTCATAAAGTGGCTAAATATCTAACCAATTGATTTTCAATTAATAATAGTATTGTTTGTGAAGGTCAGAGCTTTGATCTTAAGATTTTGACACTTTGGCAGGTAGACCTACTAACACATAGTTTACTAATAGTAGTTCTAACTCCTGCTCAACTCTACACATTCTGGGGGACGCAGTATGTTGTCATCTCATGTGCTTTTTCATTGGCAGATGTACAAAACTTGCATTTGCACACATCATGTTACTCAAGCATTGTTGATTTTGTGCAGATAATGTAAAATGTGTTAAAATCTATTATTGTTACATCTGGGATGTCATACAAACACAATGGGTGGCCCTCAGATTGTCTCCGACCCACTCACAATAAACAATTGGCATGAACACACACACAGAGTAGGTAACGACTTGGACATTTTGTTTCCAATCTCAGAATCGTGTCTGCAACAGCTAAGCCCAGGCCAAAATCATGTAGTGTATCCCCGTAAGTGAATAGAAAGGCAGTAGGGACACAGCTGTTCTCCATAAGAGCACCGGGGCTTAGTAGTATGGCTGGGGCTATTCAATTACAGCCATTGTTACCTTGACACTGTCCTTGTTGAGAAAAATCAATAAAGGCATTACACAGATGGGCATTCTTACTAGGATAGGGTTGTGATTGTTGAAACACCTCAACACAGAGAGAGAGAGAAATAATGAAAAAAGAGCAGAGAGATGGAAAGAGTGAGAGGAGAGGTAAAATAAAAATAAAGGGGCACTTAAAAGAACAAAAAATATGGTTATAATAATTTGCTTGATGGTTATATTTGTCTTATTTTACAAATACATACTATACACGGTGTGTTATTGGCATGTGCGAATTAGAAATGGTTCTTGTTGCCTATCCCACTCTCCCCCGAGACACCCCAAGCCATTATTGACGGTGACCCTGGAGCAATTAACGTTAACCACCTTGCTCTAGATCTGAACAAGAGATTGGAGTAATAGAGAAAAATGAGAGATGACTATCTAGTAGCATGTACCGAGTCCAAAGGGGAACAGCAACTTAGATGTGGTGAAGTAAGAAAAATTAAATGAAGAAACAAATGAAGAAAAAAATGCTTACTGCATATTGTGTACTCTTTCTGGGTCAGCAGTGTAAGTCACTGGAAACCGCTCTGCAGGCCAAAATGATTAATTGCACTTTGCTTTGGATGCAGCACATTTCAGGGCAATTAACTCTTAGAGACGAGAGCCAATGTGCTGAGTTGTCAGGGAGAAATCCACCTGCACATTTGCCTAGTGACATTCCTAGCTTGCTTGGACAATTGAAGTATATATATATATATATGCATTGCTGATTGGCCAGGTTTCCTTAGTAAAAGTGTTCTTCTGACCTTCAATTTCCTGGATGTGTGTATTGTACTGTAGATGAAAGGCTTGTGTCCATCCTGCGCCACCGTAACTTCCTGAAGGAGCTACAAGACATTGCTATTCAAGGTAAGGTATTAACCAATGACCTTTCAATGATAAAATGAGACAGGGCAATGTCTTTGCAATGTTATTGCCTTGATTTTTCATTTTTTGGCAATTATATAAACTGCCTTAATAATAAAAATAACAACAAATTAATAGCTATTTTCAAAAATCCAAACCCAAACAAGCGCCCGTAACAGTATTTTAGGGTATGTATTGTATGTATGCTGTATGTCAAAATAAACCGGCCTGCTCATTTATCCACCACGTGACAGGAGCTAATGACAGAGCCAAGCAGCATGGAGACTTCACAGCAAATTATGTGGATAACAAGCCACGGGTTCCTCAGGGCATAGATGCTGCTGCAGGTCAGTCTTTTCAACCCACATTCACACTAAACTCACCCAAATGACCATATCCCATCAGACTTTTGTTCAGAGCTAGTGCACCACGTATGAAACAGGGTGCCATTTGGGACGCAGTCTGAAGCCACACGTGACCTTCAACATTTGCAGCGTTCTGTCATTGTAATTCAATTTTTCTTGCAACTAAAATGGCTATGGCCTATCTGCACATTTCATTGCTGGAAAGACATCTTATTCATCCACCCGGACAGTGCTGAGCCAATTTGCACCCAGAACGTGGGATCCACAGGCGTTGTTGCCGACCAGGATTTGAACTCCTGGCCACAGTGATGCTGCTGCATTGTCAGGCAGTGTCTTGGACGAATACATCCCACCGGAACCCCTCTCCTTCTCAGATTTGAGATCAATCTTAAATGTTAAATCCATAGAATCATGTGTAGAACAGGGATTAGAGTCAACATTATTTATTATATTTTGATATTTAAGAAGGTTTAATTTCAGTGACAGTTTGCTAACTGAACTACCTGCTGGGAAATGTAGTCCATCCATCTATTGTCCATCTAAATCTAGTTAATATGTCGGGATGTTTGGGCAGTAAAATAGATTAGATTCAACTTTATTGTCATTGAACTGTACAAGTACAGTACAACGAAATGCAGTAAGCATCTAACCAGAAGTGCAAAGAGGGCAGAAAATAGATACTTTCTCACAGGTTCAACATCAAGACAAGGCTTAGGAGGTCATTGTGGTGCTGTTATTTCCTCAGCATGATCTTTGCTTTTTATTATACAGTATATCTTTCCCAATAATTATTCACAGTCTTTATGAGGCTCGGGCTGAAATTCAATTTGACATGTTTTGTATCAATTACCGATAAATCCGACATTTACAGTGTTCACCATATACTGTGTTGATACGTTATAATACATTACAATGATTGCCTTGATAGGTTTCTAAGAATTATCAGAATTATTGACAACCTGTAATGGAGATAATTTGAATATAGGCTTAATGGTTGTACAGTAATTATACATCTCTAACCAGTCGGTTTAGCTACACTTAATCATCCAGCCACCAATGTAAGATCAATATTTATTGAGTGTCTCTGGGCTGCCTTGAAAAAATAATTTAACCCCCATTGATGATAAATGTATCTCTGTCTGTTTCCTCTCATAGATCGATCCATGTTGGTTGCTCTGGGGGGACCTGGTGAGAGGTCTATCCTGTCTCAGAAGGGGGCGACCGGAGGAGCAGAGGAGGTAGACGGTGAAGGAGAGATGAAAAAGAACACAGAGACAGACGGAGAGCTGTCCTATGAGGGAAACGAAATCCTTGGAAATGCGCAAGAGAACAAGCGAGAGAAAGACGAGAGCCCGGACAACCATATCACTGACGGCATTAATGAGGAGGGAAAAGAGGAGAGGGATGAATTGATTAGTAAGAAAGAAGAGGAGGAGGAAAAAGAAGAGGATGTGGTGAAGCGCTCAAGCTCAGAGGAAGAGTCAGAGGAGAATGGAACCGAAGGAGAAAATGTGTCTATGGATAAGAAAGGTAAGAACTGCTGCCCAGTGCATATTCACACTCCAAGAGCAAAAATCTAGTGACTTCACCGCGTCATGGGTATGGTAAGATAGCCAGGTTAACCAGCTGAGCCTCCAGCTACCTTATGTGGGTGCCACGTGTCCACCCACTACACTCTATTTTAGCAGTGAAACATTCATTCTCTGGCAAACCGAGGGCTACAACATTTTGATTTTAATTTGTAGTCTAAGGACCAATTTTTATAATTTGCGAGAATCCAGTGTAGTAGTTTCACTGCAATTGTTCATATCCCCATCCCTGAAAATGTAATGAACCATGTGATTGTCCCTAACATGTATGACAAGACTATTTTTGACAAATGAACAAAAAAGAGGCTGGCTTAATTGATGTCTGGTAGTGCACCTGTTTTCTTTGATGGAGTATGAAAGTGTCTGCAATTAGCTGCCTTCTGGACTACTCATTAGTACTCTACAACAAAAGTATAAATTAAACATATTAATATTACTGTAATTCTAGTCTCATCCCAGAGATCTAATAGAACAATTTGTGAAACCTGGCCTTCCTTAGCCAATAAGAAAATTCCCAGCACAATATGCTTCTCCTAGCCAGCTTTGTTAATAGACCAATCATCTCCCACAACACCTTTCCCCATGCCTCTTCTAACATTTAACATGTTGTAGGCTACTGACTGGTTAGCCAGTGTTCTTTTAAATAATCAAACATCAGAAACACTGCTCCATAGTTAGCCAAGACTTACAGTATTTTGATTTGCTGAAATCAAAAGATGAAAAATACTTGACATATTATAGCCAATCCCATGGAATCATACGCTCACTCCCACTTAGGAAAATGTCCAAAGGTTTTTGTTCAAGGCTCAAATGCACTGTGCACAATAGCCTGGGGACAATGTTACAATAACTATGATGATAATGTGTAATATATTTAAAGTAGTGCACCGCTCCAGGAAAGTGCCAAGTCGTTTCGATAGATGAACACTGTTCTCTGGAGGGTACAAATAATGAGGACAGTTAGGCAGAGCGACGATCAGCAAGGAGGCGTGCGTGCGTGTGTGTGTGTGTGTGTGTGTGTGTGTGTGTGTGTGTGTGTGTGTGTGTGTGTGTGTGTGCGGATGCATGAGTGCATGCGAGCTAACATAGAGAAAATAAGTCAATACTGAGTAAAGACAATGAAAGACGCAATGCAGCGCTTGAAAAAAAACAGGAAGGGAGGGAGAGAGGGAAGGAATGGAAACCAGAAGGAGGTGGAGACTGTGGTTGAGATGGCTGCCCTGCACCACAAGAGCAGGTGATTGATTCGAGGGGCTCAATCTGTCTGATGAGTTTGAGCGTCCCCGCACAGCGGCAGTTTGATTAGATAATGGACTCTGGAACATTGCCAGCGAGAAGGAAGACTTGGACAGTGGGGCAGCGTCCCATGTGACACCCTGTTCCTTGTTCCCTATATATGGCACTGCCTGACGACCATGGCCCACAGGAAACAACGTGTTATTTGGGACACGTCCAATAGCATGCCTGTGGAATTCAAATGTCATCACTCGATTTAGACCGTGCTGGAAATGACAGAAATTAAAATAAGTCATATGTGATGAGCGAGCACTTGAATCTCGGGTTTCCAGTTGAGGTCATGTTAACCACATATAAGTATTGCAGTTTAATAGGAAACAAGAGTACCTGCTGTATAAGTCTGTTTAATTCTGTAGGAAACTTTAGAATACTACTGTATATTACACTCTGACATCCGTGTGAGTCATCGCACGCAGTTTTATTTGTTTTCTCCCCACCAGAGTCGATCATAACTCGCTGGCTAAATTACAAAATCAAATGTGTGTTGTGAGCAAATTTGAACTGAAGTTAAAAATTGTGTTGTCTGTTCTGTTTGTCTATTCTGATTGTGTTTGTTTATTCTGTCAATTTAGAGACAGATGAAAGTGTAAACCTATATCATTTTTAGTAAATATATTTGAATCACTCCACCTTCATATTTCAATGCTTTTGCCAGATGTAATAGTAACACAATGGCATTGTCCAATCCTCTTGGGTGCTTCTAGGCATGTTAAAGAATTCAAACCTTATTTATTATTATAGGTGTTGATTTATCATGACGGCAAGCATTGAGGTCAGTAGGGCAACTTCTATGGGGCACTGGACACAATCGATCAAAGCTGCTAAATTGTGATCCCTCAGTGAGCAATTGAACAACTCACAGAACACAACTGATCAGTACATGGAGTTAGAACATCGTTGTTCATGTAATCTGGTCTGGGACAGTGGCTTTGTGGACTTAATATGATATTTGCCTCCTCTGTAAAAAAAGATTATTACCACTGTACTAAGACAAAATCTCATCCTTCATAGTAAATCTAGACTATGAAATATGAAGTAAAACGATTTCAGATTCTTTAGAACACAATGCACTGTTATGTGTACTGGATCAGTGGCTGCTAATGATTGATTATTTAAAAATATATATAGTATATAACAGACCACATCCACTACAAGCTAGGCATTTTACATTTAAATTTCCTGTTACCCACACTGTTTAAAATAACATTCACTCTGAAGCAGTACATCAAAACAAAAACATGGCGGACAATTCATCTCTCCACATTGACAATGTCATCGAGATTTCCTAGCGAGCTACAGGATTTGTGTCACAGCTGTTTTGTAATGAACGGCTCAGCTAGCTTATGCGAAGTGCTCCAGGCTACCGTTTGTAAACGCAGCTAGTTTAGTTACAACTTGTTATTTGGTCTAAAATAGTTCCCCATCTACTAGCTGAGGAACAGAAGAGAATACATGAGAAACAGCATTTCAGAATTGAACTCGATGATCAGGATGATTGGGGTCGTTACTCATCTGCACTGAGGCTTTCCAGACAATTGTTTCAAAAGTGGCACCTGCTTGTACAAAGAATTTATAATAGATGATGTCTCATATGATATTTGGTAATAGCTGGTTCATTAAGCATCTTTCAGTATCTTTGAAATTGGATATATAATAGGTCATTTCAGGGTAGCTTATTAAAGTATTTTGACTGAAAATTTGTGGAGGCTTTCATGTGGGACACGTTTGTTGAAGACAACAGTTGTGTGTGCTTCAACTGGACAAAGAGGGACAAGATTCGTGTTGGACTAGGACGATAACATTTGTTTGTGATTTCACTATACAATGACTTTACTCCGGTAACTGGGCAGTAGGAAGTGAATCAGTAAATAAATGCATCTCTTTTCAAAAAAGATCAACAATATATATTTTTATTGAGGCATGGGTGTTATTCTGTTGTGGGTTTTTGTCTTTCAGATATTTTTTCTTGCCTTAGAGTAGTAGTTCACATAGAACAGAGGAGTAGTTCAAATGGAACAGAGTAGTAGTTCACATGGAACAGAGGAGTAGTTCACATGAAACAGAGAAGTAGTTCACATGGAACAGAGGAGGCTGTGACCATTTCTTGCAAATAATATTGCAGCATCTTCAAGAGAGGCATGACCTTGGTGCTAGATACACCTTTTAATGAAGAGACATTAATGAGGAGAGCACTCCCAGACACCCACCTATTTAATAGTATTCCTCTGAGCTTGGTGTGTTGACATAATTTTTTTTTAGCAACGCCTGGGCTGCCCCTACTGGCAGTGTTTGCTCAGAGGCGCTGCGGCGTGCAGAATGGGTTGTTTCACTGTGTGTCAATCTCCTCGTCAGCTTTAGCGTGGGTCTTCCCATCTGCTCCTGTTCCTGGTTGAGCTGCTATTTTGTGGTGGTGTTGGACCTAAAACATACCACCAGTTTTCTTGTATTTGAGAGGATCTCATCAAGCACTGATTTAGTGCCTTATTCATGACTAAAGCTATGGTGTGTGCAATACAAGTCGTGTGTTAGAGTTTAAGCTCTTTGGTACAGGCATCCGTCATCCCATTTCACCTAGTCCTGAATGTCCCACTCCCCCATACGGGCGGTTTCAAAAACCACTATGTGTTCTGCTAGGTTGGTCTTTTGGAAGTTCTAAAAAAACAGTGACACGCTTGTCATTTTAATCTACGGTGACAGGTGAAAACAAGGGAAGCTTCCACACTGATTAATGTGCACATTGGATGTAAGACTCAATGCAGCCATTTGAGTCTTCACCTTCTCCTTGCACTCCTGCAAGCTGTTGGTGGGGCAAGTTAATGGTGGGGGAAGCCGATTGGTGGGGCAAGTTAATGGTGGGGGAAGCCGATTGGTGGGGCAAGTTAATGGTGGGGGAAGCCGATTGGTGGGGCAAGTTAATGGTGGGGGAAGACGATTGGTGGGGCAAGCTGATGGTTGGGCAAGCTGATTGGTGGGGGAAGCTGATTGATTGGGCAAGCTGATTGGTGGGGCAAGCTGATTGGTGGGGGAAGCTATTTGGTGGGGCAAGCTGATGGTGGGGCAAGCTGATTGGTGGGAGAAGGTGATTGGTGGGGCAAGCTGATTGGTGGGGCAAGCTGATTGGTGGAGGAAGGGGATTGGTGGGGCAAGCTGATGGTGGGGCAAGCTGATTGGTGGAGGAAGGTGATTGGTGGGGCAAGCTGACTGTCAGTGGAGGTGATTTATAAGAAGACTGGAACCTGCCATCTTTAGGACGGTGGCAGTGGAAAGCAGGTTACGAACCAGAGGTTTTGGATCCCAGTTCTGACCGGCTGATTCTGATGCAAGTGAGCAGGCAGTCGATATCCCAGGTCTAAACCTCTGCTAAGGTTCCCTCATGCAAGGCACATGTCTCCTGGGGACTTCCTCTGTAGCTATGCTTGTCCCTTTATGCCATTAAAGGCAGCTAGGGAAACTCACTGCTCTGGCCACTCTATCAGAATGCTGCAGTTGGCGAGGACATTCTCAGCTTTACTCCTAGACGTAAATGTATCGTGGTAATTTGTATAAATGTATACGATGTTTCGTGGTCATTTTGATAAACTTGTTATGGAAATGGGGAGAGGTACGTCTGTTGTAAGATGTTTTACGTCTTGACACAAATGTACAACTGTAGGAGTTGTTTAGGCTCTGGTTTCGCTGCCTGCTAATGGGGCCAGGTGAACAAAAGAAAGCAAAGCTGAGCAGCAATGCCTTGTCCTCAATTGTACACGCAGAATGAATAGTCTTTTTCAGTCTTTTTGAGAAGCTTTTGTGTTAAAGCACCTGTATGATTGAATGCATTGGTCAGTTATGCATATCCATGCCGTTTGCCACAGGAACTTAAAAAGCTTTAAAAAGTGACCAAAATGATTTTTCGTCTACACAGGGTTGAAGTCTGATGAGCTGAAGTATGCACAGGAAGAGACATCTGAGAAAACGTCTGCAGAAGAGCAGGTGAGCGAGGTGGACAGTGAGGTGGACAGTGAGGTGGCTGGGTCAACTCGCCGGAGCAGACTGAGCACACCACCACGGGGTCTGCAAGCAAAAAAGAGGGTGGAAGAGAATGAAAAGGGGCAGGATGAGAGGACACTGCAGTTCAGAGGTCGACAAGAGGTGCCCCATCACTCCAAGGAAGTGTTGGAAGAAGAGGTGGAGGAGGAGAAGAGGAAGGAGGGAGAGGCGCGGAGGAGTCTGAAGGTAAAGCGGCTCCAGATGATGGCACGCAGGGAACCGGAGGAGATGAGAGAGGGAGGGGAAGAAGAGGGGAGTGCCAGCAGGAAGACTGAGGTATGTTCCCTCCAGTCAAATGGTATATGTATCTGGCACTGTTAAACACCTAAGGTGAGTTTGGAGGAGGACTCCCTTGGTTACAGTCACGGGGACTTGAATTGTCCCAATTTTATTTACATTACTGGGCTGCACAGTCAAGACTTCTTCCTCAAACATTTGAGGATCATCCTTTCCTTTCCTTCAAACTAAATGCACAGTTTGGGCAAGAGGGGTTACTTTCCGGGGAAACCCATTAATGGGAAGTAGACTTCTAATGTTTCCCCCAAATACTAACTTTAGATTGTGGTTTGATAAAGGTTATCACTCACTTGGAACAATGTTATTAGAAGAGAATACATATATGCTGTTAAAAGTTGAAACAGAAATACCACCTACTTTTTACCGTGCCCTCTACTCTATTGCTCCTCCTTTATTGCTCCTCCTCTTGATCCCCCTCCCTCCTTGTTGTCCCTTCTTCCTCTCACCCTCCATCTCTCATCCTCTCTTCCTCAATCTCTCCTCTATGCATCTACTTCCATCAATCTCCCGTCCTCCCTCTCCCTCTCCCCTATCAGAAAGTAAAGAGGAAGTGAGACATCTCACTACCAGATTTATTTCTGTTTAATGGATGTCAGTGAACTAAGCAGACCAAAACCTGGTTCTGTTGCATTGATGTCTATGGAAGAGCCACCTTGCCAGGCAGACCAATATATACAGTGTTTTTAACAGTAAACAGCTGGAGTTAACCATCTTCATTTTCCCACTATTTTTGTCCCCCGTTTGTTTTTACTTATATCTGCAGGACCCAGAAATCGAGAGTCTGGCGGCCATTGAGTCAGAACTGGAGAATGTTGCCAAGAAACTCCATGAGCTGAGACGAGGTTGAGATGAGGCTGTGATGATGACGATAACTGCACCTTCTTCCTCTTCCTCCTCCTCAACAGCCGACTCTGTCGATACAGACCAGCGGTGTGAATTTGAGAAGGGATAGTCCCTCTCTCTCGCGTCTTTTTCTTTCTTACCGAGAGAATAACCGGTGTCCGCTCCAGCCTCTTGAGACACATACTTCTGTCTGACACACACACACACACACACACACACTGACAAACACACACACACACACACACACACACACACACTCTATGAGGCTCCTATGGTAATCCGTCCTCCTGTCACTGGACAGCAACTCCCTATGCCTTCAGTCCCTCCCTCCCTCTATAGCTACGCCCGCACCCTGCTTGATAACAGTATGTTTAGCCAGCTTTTGAAATGATTTTAACACTGCGCATCCAATCGTGGAAAAAAATAAGACTGATTACTGTTAAAATGCTAAATTAGGTAGGGTTGTACAAGTACAAGGCATCAAAAAATATGGATTGCTTCTATGATGCTTTAATTTATTAGTGCTGTAACTCTGATTAGAGAAAAGCAATATCTGGACATTTTGAATAGGTGAATAATTTGAACATGATATAAGACTGTGTAGAATTTATCTAAGAAAACGAATAAATTGGCTAGTGTTATTTAGAGATTTTTCTGTTTGTGATTTATGTGCGCTCTTATTAAAGCCTCCATATTATACATTTGTAAACATGTTAATTCATTGAGGGTAATGTCTCCCAATGGTCTGTTATGGGAAACACCAAAAAATAACCTTGCCCTCAGGCTAGAAGAAATCTTTTGTATGTGTTTTCTTCACAGGTATTATTCTGGCAGACTCAGGGCTGCCGCCATTTCTATGTTGACAGCTGGGTGGGGCTTGAAGCATCATAGGCTGATCTGTTCTACTGACTCAGTTTGTTTCATCAGGAGTGATCAGCCAGTTCTGGATGGAAATTCTGGAAGCCTTCAATGGCAATATCCATGCTAGAACATGTTTTCTCAGATGAATCCACTATCTCTATTGTGAAACCATAGCTTAAGCGCTGTGTAATTATTTAAATGCTGAAGTTCTGGGTCCATACTTGACAGCATGAGGCCCTGCTGCACAGGAGGCGAGCTCTCATCATCCTTAACTCCCACAAGGCTGCGGGCATGGAAGGCATCCAAAGCCATATCAGTGTCCCCAGACCAGCTGGCTGGTGTGTAGATGAATAAATACCTCTTCCAGTCTCCATTCAGTTCCAGATGTCCAAAATTCCATACCCAGGATAGCTAAGGTAACTGAGCTAAATTCTTGTCCAGTTGCACACGTGATAATGTTCTGTTTTGGGAGGCGAAAATCTCAGCAGACACCCTGGACCCTCTTCAATCGGCGTACTGCCAGTAACAGATCCATGGACGACGCAAAGGTCACAGCACTGCACAGCCCTTTCCTTCCCGGAGAAGAGGCGCACCTACGTGAAGAAACTGTCCGTAGGTTACAGCTCAGCCTGCAACACATTTGCGCCCTCGAAGCCTGGTGCTAAACTGGGGGCCCCTGGGTTAGACTCACCGCTGTGTAGCTCCACCTGGGACTCCCAGACAGGCTGACCCAAGCAGGTGAGGGAAGGCAGCAATAGGTTCCTTTCAATAGGTACCTAATGATGACCCAAGGAAATCAGGTGAGGGGAGATCCAAACTAATTAGTGACCTAAGTAATGAAGTACAAGATGAGAGAAAACCTGCAGACACTCAGCCCTCTGTGGAACTGGTTTGACACCTGTGTGAGTTTTACAAAGACCACTCATGGACTAGACTCAATAGAGTTCAAGTCCAAATTCTGTCTCTGTCTATGAAAACATCCAAGTCTAAATCTTGCACAGCCAAGATTTCATTTCATTTTCATTTTGTTGCATTGAAAAGCAGCAGATATTATGTAGAACCCAATCAAAACCAGTGACATTTCTGGAGTGCAAACTGACTTTTGCGTGGCAGTCATGGACGAGGTAAACACATGGAGCCGGTCCTTCTGGCCATTTTATCCTATTTTATTTTTATTTTATTTTTTTTAATGAATGGGGGCACATTGTTCCAACAGCCCCAAGAGGTGCAGTCAAGATGCACGAAAGGGAACATAAGATCGTATGTTGGTCTGGTATGGCAAAATGTCCATCTGCGACCATGCAGCTTTTCAGGGGGTAGTAAGGAAAGTCCACCAGACAGTGTGGTAGGAAGGCACCTGGCAAAGGACTGTTCTCTCTGGGTCCATCTAGTAGGTGGGGACAGTACAGGTGCATCAGAGCAGTTTTGGAGAGACTCCGTTTCTTCCCCCAGGCCATACATCTGCTGAACAACTACCGCTAGATAATCAAATGTAACCAAGGCCATATGTATGTATGTATTTATTCATACCTACTTAGAATCAAAAAATGCACATTTGTATTTACATACGTATTTACATTGTTGTTAATAATACATTATCAGATCGCTTGGATATTAGACTGACACATAACCACACACAGCATTTGATACAGTTATTCATTTGACAGAAATTGAATAGCTGGAACGTGATCAGAGCGTTTACCAAAGGAACATATACTGGCACTGCTGAAATCTTTCACAATTCTTCAATGTTAGTTAGAAAAAAATACCTGTGTGTTTTTTCCAGTCAACAGCCGTTAATGTTGGTTTGACATCGCCAGTTTAATCATTTAAGCTCTGAAGCAGTCCAAAAATTAAAGAAATAATTCAAGTCTGTTAGAAATCTAGAGTGGTCTTGCCTTCAGCTAGCATATTAGTGTGGAGCTTTACATATAATGTATAGAAGATATGGTTCATCACAACTATGGGGCTGTGCATTATTGTGAGGAGGCTTTGCTGGGGGTAGAAGACCCATTATGATTTTGAAAGTTGACTGAAACTTCAGTGTGGCATTCCGCACCCTGACTGCCAACCCTCTTGACACAATCTCCCTCTACGATCCAGGTGTTAGCCTCTTTTTCCTGGATCATGCAAGGTTTCCCACAATTGGCCAAGGCTGCGGTGGCAGGCTGTCCCCCGAAAACACTGGTCTTCCCAGGTGCTCTTTCAAGGAGAACACTAATGAGGTGACTGAGTAAATGGTTGAAGAACTCTGGGACACCTGCATAACCTGAATAATGAACAAAGTATGCATAGCAGGAGTACTATTGGTTTCATTTTAGAGCAGATTTAGAAAGGTGATTCATGAAATGTCACACACAACACACAGGTTATACAAACAAATAAAGGTGACGTAAAGGTGAACCACAGTAAATTAAAGTGCTTCTAAGCCCATATCTAACGGCTGTAACATACTGTTCATTGAACTGAAATTTTAAAAAGTTACAGCAGCCCTCTTAAAAAAGTATTCAAGAAAAAGTAGACATGTATCCGGTTGAAAATTTACTTCTGTATTGGTGAAAGTATTTTTTCTTATGGTAAACTGTGACAAACAACAGAACAACATTGTGTTGCCATTTATTTAACAAGTGTGCTAGATTGCTATTCAGATTTCAAACAAAATATATTTTGATCATTTGTTCATATTTTCATTCAGCAGATTATCTTATTTTCAATAGTATTCAAACATTTCAATGTTATGTCAACACTAGTGAGGAAATATAATTACAAAAAATAGTAAAATCACATTTTAAATTTCACTGGGCTTTTAAATGCCAAAATGTACTTTGAAGTTATGGACCACAACCTACATTTTTGAACACAATTGCAGCAGCTTGAATTGATAACTGAACATACCTGGAAATGCATTGATGTCAATGACAGCATGCCGTCCTGTCTGGTTACAAATGATGATGTCAATGCCAAACAGGGACACATCGAGTGCTTGTCGTAGAAACCTGGTCATGTCCCTGATGACATTATCATTGGGCACCCTGGACACCCCCTCAACATTGTCCCTCTACACCAGAAAGAGAGACAGGTGTACCGAGGGAAAAATGGTTAAGACAGCAATCATTTTCGAGGATTGCATTGTGTCAGTATTAACTTGAATAGTTGCCACCACTTTTTAAAACTGAAATGACAAAAATATATTTAAACCTTTTATATATTTTTTTATATATAAAGTATAAACTAGAATATGTAAACTGTAGAATAGGTACGGGAGCAATTTCATTTTTAAGGGGTAACATCCGAAGTATTAAGGACTATACAAGTCTTAGGCTACTCAACAATTGAAGCCATTTAAACAAGCAGTAAGTGATCCATAAGATGTTATGCCACTGGTTGTCATTTCATGTTTTATGGTCTTTTGCGGACTATAACCTATTCTGCTTGTTGTCGCTAGAATCACTTCTAAGTTGCAATACACCATAAAAGACCATTTACTGAAAGACTCAAGGTCAGAGCATGTACTTTGGTGCCATATGCTGAATAAGCACTCTGCTGGATTTCCTTCTGTCCCTCACTGAAGTGACCTTTAAGTCAAGACCTTCAGGGTCTTTGACATGCCCAGATTTATACATTTCTTAATGGCATTTCTTTAAACATATTCCAGTTACTTTAATGGATTAATGTTTATTTGTAATAATATGAACACATTGCTCAGATTAACAGTTTTAATCAATTTTCTCAGGTTCGTTTAACATTTCCACTAGATATTGTCTGTGTATATATAAAAATACAGAGGTGAAAAGTTGTTCGTGGGGGAAATTGTTTATAAGTATTCATTTTGGGAATGGGTTAAATGTTTAGAGTGCAAAAGTGTACACCCCATTTCTGCCCATCCTATGCATGGGGTCCTGCATCCAGTGTTGACAACTTCTCTTATAAATTTAGCAGGTTTTTCTGACTTCTCCCAAAGCTTTTATTGGTAAGGGTCTAGTGACTAATTCGGCTACTTTTTAAGGCTGCCCCAGTGAATTTTGGTTTCCTGTCTGAGTGAGTAGCACTCATCTCTGGGTTGCTGCTTGTGTGCAGTTGTCACTGTGCCCTTCCCTTGCCTCTGTCCACTATAACATCTTGGCCTCTCCTCACTGCTAGAGATTGGGAGTAGAACTGACTAATAGTGTGGTTTAGAGCAAACAATGCTTCTCTCTGGTTTGAGTGACAGAGAAATGCCTCCTGGAAGCTGAAATTAGCCACATTTTCCCAATAGCAGATAACTATACTAATTTACCTTTGAGAAGCTCACCCATGAAATAAATTGTGCAGAAAACTGAATATATCCTGACAAGGCAAAAACACTATTTAAAAAAATATGTACGGTATATCATAACGGCTGGGCACAATTTCAGAACTGGCATTTTAGTGAAATTGCACTTACAGAATTCAGGTCGGAGGAACACTCTGGCTTGGACACATTATGACTGTGGAAAAAAATTGATTTCCTCCCTGGAAGATAGAAACCACAAAACCAAGGATTTGACTACATTTGCACAGAATGGACAGAAATTAAGTAAAGCTCCGCTCTTTCCTTTAAATAAAGTATAAAATGCCTGAAAACATAGCTATGTCGAATATCTTGTCTTGCCTGTCTCACCACACCTGATTATACTACAAGGGTTATTTAACTATATAATTGAATTACAATGTTCAGGGGGGTGTAATAAAACGCATGGAGCATTGGGCTTAACCAAAAGATTCACAATGTTCACCACACTTTAGATTTCCATTGGGCCTGGGTTTCAAATCCCTCCTTGGGGATTCAGAGATCAGATTTCAAAATAATGTTGTAGCCGTACATTAGTTCAAGTGAAAAAAAAACATCCCTTTATGCAATACTATGTTTTTTATGAGGCAATTTAACATTTGCACAGCAGGGGGCATAAATATTTATAAACACAACAAAAAGACTGTTCCACGCTGGTGCCTGTCCTGCTATTAGTAACTCAGACGCTAATACCTTGCCCAAAGCCAGAGGAACAGTTATAATACAAACACTGACACAGAGGGTGAA
The DNA here is from genome assembly GCA_016801175.1 of Esox masquinongy. Lineage (NCBI taxonomy): Eukaryota > Metazoa > Chordata > Actinopteri > Esociformes > Esocidae > Esox > Esox masquinongy. The sequence continues at coordinate 83,234 of JACXGI010000813.1, forward strand.
ACTGCTTTGGAATGTATCAGTGGAGCTTAGTGTTAAACTGAGCAACTCGGAAATGCCATTAATGCCCATTTCATCTGGCATATTCCCCTTCTCTGGTTAAAGGGGAGATGTGTGTGTGTTTGTGTATATAAGCCCAAGTGTTTTTATAAAATCAAGTGTCTTTATAAGGTAATGTGCTGCTTTACAGTTGTCTCTCTAATGTTGTGTAATTCTAAAATGACACCCTACATAAAGTACACTGGCTGGTTGACAAAAGGGCTTTATATAAAGAATAGGGTGTCATTTTAGATGCAAACAAAGATAAACTGCTGAGGAAGACTGCGACCAGTTAAAATTAGACACGGTCTCCATGATTTCAACACTTCTCCAAACAAAATCGATAATTCAAAAGGACCACTTTAAAATGGGAGAAGCCAAAGCTGTGTTACAACGAGGCAAGGCTGTGCTAGATGTATTAAATATGAGTTTCAGGCAAGGTGCAATGAGTAGATCATCTAAAACCATAAGAACAACAACCCAACTCCTCAGCACTTCTTATACTGTGCATCTGAAAAGATTGGTATAAGTTAGGTAAAAGAAACATGGTAATAAATCCACATTGCTAGTTGGTAAGCTATAGTACACTGCCATTTGAATGTGAACCATTATTGCATAGGAGGCAAGACTACATTTGAGGCAAAGTATATTGCCACCCTTGCACAATGGAGAATGAGGTTTTGTGTGATCTTTGCAAAACTGATTGAATGGCTATTTTCATCCACCCTGTAGGCAAATTACCATAGGTGACAATTTACTGAAAAAAAAGGCTTTCCTATTATAATACTAATAAGAATATTTTAAAATTTGGTCCACATCTGTATGTATTATAAGAGGATGGGAATGGGTACTGTACATCTAAGAGAAGGTTATCTCACCTACAGGTCCAGAAGGGAAGTTCCTGATTGAAGGCCTCTCCACCACAGTAAAGGAATCTCCCACTACATAAACCTTGTAGAGCACAGCATTGTGGTTAATGAAGTTCTGGATCACACATGGAGGCTTGACATCTTTCAGGTCCTCCTCATTAAAGATGATGGCCATCTATGGAGAATAATGTGAGACTCATGCATCTGTTTTTCAATGTTAGGTATTCTTCCTTGTCACCCTTCTGTCAATGAATAGTGGATATAATCCACTATCACGGATTTCATTGAGTCATACTCTCTTTGACCTACCTTGGTTTACATAGAATTTGGCTTATCAAAAAAACATTGGTTGAGGAATGCCAGATGAGTGGTGTTTGCACTTTTAGGACTAAAACTTACGAAATTATAAGATTCAAAAGATCATGAAAATCGTTTGACAAAAATAATATATCGCTAATGTGACACTTGTCCAATAACTCAACCCCCCTTACCTCCCTGTCTTTCCAACCCCCCTAACCTCCCTGTCTTTCCAACAATGATAAAGTAGCAGAAAAAAAATAATATATGCAAAACTAAAATCTAGTATCAGGTGATTTTCACAATCTACCTACGCTGTCCCCCAATTCTATAACATCCACTAAAAAGAAGAACCTGTAAACCCAACCTATGTTTATGACCAGGGTGAGTCGGAGCACACAATAATAAAAGCACATGACTGCTTAACATGAGGCTTACTAAGACCCAACCCATCATACTATCACCTATTAGTGGCACGTATACACATGCACTGGTCAATAAGCTAAAACATTTCAAATGAGAAAGGTTAGTGATGATGTAAGACAGACAACCTTGAACAAAGTTGCCTGATCTTATAGGTCTGTTTCCGGTAATTGCCACTGAACTAGTTACATGTAATAGTATTCGATAACATAATAACAGACCAGATTATGCTGTTACCATATAGGTCATATAAGAACTTATCCAAAGTTCTTCATCCCAACTTCATCCCAAGTCACTCTTAAGGCTAGAATGTAACCTTTAGCCTTGATTACCAAACCATAACAATATACATCAGGGTAGGAAACATGATTAGGCTGCGGTGGATTTTTCTCTGAGTGGATGGTTAGGAAAGCATTATTTGTACACCATAACTGAACCACAACTAAGACAGCAAATAGAGCTTAAACACCATGATTACATTCAGACCAATCCTGTCTCTTTATTTAAGACCTATATGAAAGTTTATGAAATCTCGTTTGTAATAAAAATATTGTGCACCACAATGTTGACCCTTGTTGTTAAGTTAGAAAAAATAAAATTATGTTTTGCTAGAACTTATCAGCAATCTTGATCTTGTAATAGAAACATGATTTCTTACCTCATGGGAGTTGGAGTTAGGAGTTTTACAAACTGTTGAAGTGAAATGAAATGGGGAAATATTAAGATGGCAGTCTTTACTAGTAAAAAGCATGAGTGGCCGGGCTTTCAGTTGTGTGGCTCCTTGGCTGTGGAACATACTTCCAATCGATGTCAGACTACTGAGTCTACAGCTTAGTTTAAGGCAATTCGAAAGACGAAGCTGTTCAGAAAACCTTTCAAAGCCCTTTGTTAGTACTGCACTCTTGTCTACTCAATCCAGACACCACAATCTGTGTTTTAGATCATACATGATGATAATACTGTATTTACTTTGTATTATTATCAGCCCTGTCGCTGTGAAAACACTTAACATATTGCAAACCCGTTTCCAGTTGGTGGGACCCTGCGTAAAATGCAAATAAAACCAGAATGCAATGACATGCAAATAATTTATCCCTATATTTAATTGAAAATACTACAAAGACAACATATCAAATGTTGAAACTGAGAAATGTTATTGTTTTTGGAAAAATACATGTCTATTTTGAATTTGATGCCAGCAACACGTTTCAAAAAAAGTTGGGACGGGGGCATGTTTACCACTGTGTTGCATCACTTCTTTTAACAACACTCTGATACTCTGTAAGTGTTTGAAAACTGAGGAGACCAATTGCTGTAGTTTTGAAAGGGAATTGTAATCCCATTCTTGCTTGATACAGGATTTCAGCTGCTCAACAGTTCGGGGTCTCCTTTGTCTTTGTACTATTTTCTATTGAATGTCATTGCATTCTGTTTTTATTTACGTTTTACGCAGCAAATAAAACATTTTGGAAACAGGGTTGTATATTAATTATAATTATTCATGTACTACAAATGTGGTGGTAACCAAACACACAGAAAGTTATGGTACGTACTGAAAGGGAAGGTAATGCCCTGTTTCTGGATGTGTTTGAGCGTGTCAGTTCCACACTCACTCCTTAGGACCATGAAGGGTGGAGAACAGATCCTTTCATCTAGAGGAAAGAGAGGGAAAAAGAGATTCACGCTACAGTTTTTTCTCCAGTTTTGTGATCCTTAATATTTTCTATTATCAAACATTCATATATTAAGGAATTTCTACATGAGAAAAAAGGAAGAGTGCATGGATTTAAATGGTTGTGTGTTCGCAATTGCCAGTTTGAGCATGTGACTACAAAACTGTGGAACACCATAAATGCATACCTCTCTCCCTGTCCTTCCACTCTACAGTATATGAAGTGAAATCAGAAACTTTAAAATGTTTGATAACATTGTAATATCACAGACACAGTATGAAAACAAGCCCAAAATATGGTGGAGTGAAACTAAGTTGATAAGCTTTTTAACTCATCAGTTAGAATGAAACAATCCTTCGATCTCTCAGCAAACCTTGACCTGCTGTGCTATGCTGTGTGTGTGTGTGTGTGTGTGTTTGTAAGTGTGCTTATGTTGGAGTTGAGACAGTATTTTTTCACACCATCTCTGCTTCCTTCCAAGGCCTCGAGAGAGCTGTTCAGATGTGATGGCTTTAAGTCCTGTTGACTTTGGTGCAGCTGTTTCTCTCAGAGCATGCAAAATTCAGTTTGCTTTTGAAAAATATTCACAGTATGTCTCCAACCCTTTAATTTTCCAGTCTGCCTGTCTCTCTGGCTTTTTTGTCTTTCTACACCTAATTTCTTTCCTTTTATACTCAGTTAAATCTGGAGTTTCCACAGCTTTTGTGCACGTATGGATCACATTCTGCGCATGTGTACATATCACTGCAGACAGTTTAATGAAGCTGAATCAGAGCTGATCCAGTGTCTGCACAATCACAATGATCACAGTATTCTGCATAGACCTAACAGAACCAAATGTAATGGCATAGTAATGTTACTGTAAGACTAAAACACCAACACATTCAATCACTGCGTGAATAATAAATTCTTCACTGGTGAAGCATCTATGCAGTGTCATTTTGCATAGCAACCATCTTTGTCTTGAGCTAGGTGTTGTTTTGAAGTAGCCTACGGTGCTGATTTGAATTATGTACAGTGAACACATTTTAGAGCCGACAGCTTTAACTGTAGCATAGCCTACTTGTGTGTAGAGTGCCGCTGCGTTGACATATGAGGTGATACTCATGCACTGTAGCTTTGGGAAGCTCTGGATGTTTCAGTCAGGATAGATGAAAGGTCCAGAGAAAGTTGTGTCTGAAGCCTCTCCTGTGTTTATATTTGTGTTTGCTCACTGTGAACTTCTATTTCTGTCTCCCTATGTTTTGATAAGCCAGGGACAAGCGGTGTGGCGTCATACAAAAACCCTCAGGAGAGATGCCACGACCTTCGGGCAGTGCGCGCGTGCGCACACACACAGACACACACGCTAATGCACAAGCAAGCATCCAAACACACAGACAAGATCATAGCGATCTACTCACGAGTTCTATATTCAGAACCCTCCATAATTATTGAGACACTGAAGCATTTTTCGTTTGTTTGGCTCAAAACTCCTAAACTTTGGATTTTATATCAAACAATTACTATGAAGTTGAAAGACAGACCCTCAGATTTTGAGGGCGTTTGTGTACATATTGGTTACATAAAAACTACAAAACTTCATACATAGTCTTCCCTTTTTAGGGCACAGAGTTAGGGGACAGATTATTATGAAGTCTAAAAAAGCACTTTTTGGTTACATATCCTTCGAATGCTAAAACTGTCTGAAGTCTGCAAACAATTGACCTGCAGTTTTCCTTTTGTTGCTGCCGTAAGCAGTTACCTCAACAATAAAGACAAGTGAGCCATGACCAAGCCATAACAGCCCGTCCATTATATTCCACATACAACGTGGTATGCTGTAGATCTTGAGCCGTTTCATTTTTTCCACATATTTTCCTCGTCATCACTCTGGTACATTTTCATCTTTGTTTCATCTGTCCACAAAGCCTTTTTCAGAACTCTGCGGGCTATTTTACGTACGTTTTAGCAAACTGTAACCTGACAATCCTTTTTAAGGCTAACTAGTGGTTCATGGTGATTCATCAGTCATCCACTGTAGAGGTCTTCCTTGGCCTACTAGGTTGTTTGCAATTGCTGAGCTCACCAGTGCTTTCCTTTCTGGTTTTGCCTGGTTCTAAAATATTTTCTGATGATTTTTTAGCCTTATAATACCTTCCTTGACTATAATTTACACATCTTAGGTCTTTATATTGACACACACCAATAGCAAACTTTAAAGGCAAACAAAGAGCCTAGAATCAAGACTAGACACTGACAGCTCTCTTGTGAGTGAAATATTTATGTGATGGAACACACCTGACTAACCAGAAACACCTGCCAAGCCAATTCTCCCAAACCTTTGGTGACCTGAAATAGAGGCACTATTACAAAGTGTTATAAATTGTAAATGGTAAAACCAATAAGTACATAAATGACAAATCCCCTTAAATAAAATTATACTACTGTATCTAACTGAATATTAAGTATTACAAAAATATTCAATATTCTGAATGTTGACCTAAATCTCTAAATATGTAGCTTTGGTAAGTCATGCCACTTGATGTAAATAACCAATACATTTGGATGAAGTCAGTGTAGGCACAGGTTTTTCATCATTTGGAGGACAGATTCAAATTTGAATCACATAGGGAGGGAATGTGACAAGTAAATCAGAAACTATTCAAATTTACTTTTCACATTCCCTATGAAGCAACACCAAAATATTGTTGCTCAAATAAAATGGAACTATCAATGTCACTGACAAAAGAAGGACGGATGTAAAACCATTTCTGAAAAGCGCCATATACTGAAAGTTAACTTTTACTAATAAAACTTGCCTTAACAGATACCACATTTAATGGATGTCCATTAACTGTACCTTGGGAAATGCAATCCAAAATACAAATCACACAAGAATAGGACTGGGAGTCATAGCCAAAATTGGAGTAAACCTAACAGGGCAACACAAAACACTCAGGCTATTATAAACACAATAATAGTAGTCAATAGAGTGTTGCTCTCTCCTTCCAACAGCACTATGTCAGCAGCTCTTAAATATTAGCTATGCTAATGCAGGTAAAAGACATCTAGAATTACAAAATGACCAGAACATGTACTGGTAAAGTACCGACTTGGTAGGAAATGGGTGGCTATTTGGGATGCAGTCTATATGCTTATGCAGCTATCTATGCTAACCCTTCAACCCTGATCCCTGTTTGCTTTTGTTTAGCAAGGTTGGGAATGCCCAATGGTGCAGGAAAAAGTACAAGCAACTCTGCAGTTTTCATACACACTCCGTGAATAAACCCACCCTAAGCCACGCATTTCCCCTGTGCAAAGCCCCAAAATGGAGACTGGTCCCATGATAAAAGCAGACTGATGTACAAGTAACTGTCCAGTAAAGGAAACATCAGTAAATTACAGATGCAAAAAATATTGAAAGCTGGTGCTTCTACAAATGTGTGTAAATAAAATCCCATCAGATTTAGAGTTAGTTATGAACATTTTGGGCAGGCCCAGTTGCCTAATATTTTGTCTACCATTGCTAGAAGTAAACTTGGAAAGAAGGGTGATTGTTGGGGCATATTTGGCAGAAGCTTTAGTGAAAACTGCTCCATTTTGCTGATGTTTCACACCATGGCTGTCAGTCGCCAGAACTCAACCAAATAAAATATTATATATATACACACACACACACATATATTATACATATACACATATACATATACATTATATATACATATACATTATATATATACATATACATTATATATATATATATATATATATATATATATATATATATATATATATATATATATATATATAAAGGAGATTCTGGAGCAGAACAAATTATGCAATTCCTTATGGTAGAATGTTGATGCCTCCCATATATGGGTCAAAGCGCAATAAAGTTATTCTGGAAGCTTGCAGTATTCCAACGCTGTATTAAGACAATGCTGATTCCTCACACCTCAAGAGGAAACAGGAATTCTAATGTAAAATTCTAACAGAGTTACCAGAACCTCTAGGCAAGTGGGTGTGTTGTGTCTGTTTGTTTACTGACATACAATGGCTCTCAGAAGCTTTCATTTACATATGTTGTAACAAAATAAAATGACAATGATTTGATTTAAATCAGTTTTTCCCACTGATCAGTGGAAAAGTCCATGAAGTCAAAGTGAAAAATACAATCTAAATTGTTCTAAAAGAATTACAAATATAAAACCAAAAATAAATGTTTGCATAAGAATTCCCCCCTTTGCTATGCCACACTTGAATGAGCTGTGGTGCAACCAAGTGTTTTTCCAAGTCACGTAATTAGCTGAATGGAGCAATTAAGGTGTTCCACATGATTTTAGGGTAAAGCATTGAATATTCCCTGTAGCACAGTCAATTCCATTATTAAGATATGGAGAGAATATGACTGCATCTCTCTAGAACAGTCCATTCCTAAAAACTGAGTATCTGGGCAAGTAGGGTACTAGTCACCGAGGCCACCAAGAGGCCTACGGCAACTCAAAAGGACTTCGTCTTCCACAGCTGAGCTGAGAGACACTGTGCATACCGCAACAACAGTCCAAATGCATTGCAAAAGTGCCCTTTATGGGAGAGTGGCAAAAACAAAGCCATTGCTGATCATCAAACCAGCTAGAGTTTTCCAGAAGGTATGTGGGAGACTCTAAGACGGAGTGGAAGAAGATTCAATGATGAGATCAAAATTGCACCGCTTGGCGCAAGCCTTACACCGCACGTCATCCTGAGAACATCACTACTGTAAAGCATGGTGGTGGCACCATTATTCTATGGGGATGCTTCTGTGCAGGGCCTGAAAAGCTTGTGAAAATAAAGGGCGAAACGGATGCAGCAAAGTACAGAGAAATCCTGGAAGAAAACGAAAGTCTTGGTACTTGGGAGACGATTCATATTCCAGACCCGGAACATACAGCCAAACCACTCTGGAGTGGCTTGAAAACAACAATCAGTGTCATGGAGTTTTTTGTTTTATAGTTTTAATTAATTTAGAACAATTTGTAGATTTTTTTTCACTTTCAAATGGATTTTTTTGACATTGACCATGTTAACACATTAAAAAAATTGAAAAGTCCAATGGGGGTGGGGAATACTTTATGACAGTCTGGTTAATGTTGAGTAGATTGTTCTGAGAAACATATAGGGAGAGGTCAACAGTGTTTGCTTCTAGAGAAAGGGAGCGACTGTTGCCTTCTTGAAGACAGACGGGATGCATCCAATGATTTGAGATGAGTTCATGAGAAAAGTGAGTACTGGGAGAAGATCTCCAGAGTCTGGAGAAAGTGGGGTTGATGGGGGTTAAGGGGCAGGATGTCAGATGACTAGTTGAAATATTTGATCTGGAGAGAGCAGGGAATAAAGCTTCGATCATAGGAGGGTTTTTTTGTGTGAGAGAGCAGTAGACTCAACAGGCTTAGTGAATGAGTTGCAAATGTCATCAAAATTTTTTTCAAAGTGGTTAGACAAGTCAAAGCCCAAAGTATTGTCCAAAGTTAGAAATTATGCCTTTCATTATAAGTAAAATATATTTAAATTTTCATTAACTAAAATGACAAACCAAATGAATGTGAACTGAGAGGTAAGCACAATGTTTTCTTCCTAGTCTTTCCTTTTAAGTATGTCTAGTCAATGAAAGTCTACAGAATGTTTAAGTGAAGGCTACAGGTTGCTGTATGCTTCCTAGCCAAACCGGTTTGTGCTTATATTATGACAACATACAGTTAGGTCCGGAAATATTTGGACACTGACACAATTTTCATAATATTGGCTCTGAACGCCACCACAATGGATTTGAAATGAAACAACCGAGATACAATTGAATTGCAGACTGTCAGCTTTAATTCAAGGGGTTTAACAAAAATATTGTATGAAAAGTTTAGGAATTGCAACCCTTTTCATACACAGTCCCCTTATTTCAGGGGCACAAATGTAATTGGACAAATCCACACAATCAAAAACAAAATGTTCATTTGTAATACTTTGTCGAGAATCCTTTGCAGGCAATGACCGCTTGAAGTCTGGAATGCATGGACATCACCAAACGCTGGGCTTTCTACTTTACGATGCTCTGCCAGGCCTTTATTGCAGCTGTCTTCAGTTGTTGTTTGTCCGTGGGACTTTCTGCCTTATGTTTTGTCTTCAGCAAGTGAAATGCATGCTCGATCGAGGTTGAGATCAGGTGATTGACTCGGGCATTGTAGAATATTCCACATCTTTGCCTTAAAAAAGTCCTGGGCAGCTTTCCCAGTATGTTTTGGGTCATTGTCCATATGTAAAGTAAAGCGCCGTCCAATCAACTTCACTGAATTTGTCTGAATTCAGAATTCATCCGGCTGCTTTTGTCTTCTGTCACATCATCAATAAACACTAGTGACCCAGTGCCATTGGAAGCCAGGCATGGCCATGCCATCACATTGCCTCCACCGTGTTTTACAGATGATGTGGTATGGTTTGGATCACGAGCCGTTCCAAGCCTTCTCCATACTTTTAGTCTAATCTGGCCTTTCTATTCTTGAGGCTTATGAATGGTTTGCACCTTGTGGTGAACCCTCTGTATTTGCTCTCATGAAGTCTTCTCTATATGGTACACTTGGACAATGATATGCTTACCTCATGGAGAGTGTTCTTCACTTGGCTGGATGTTGTGAAGGGGTTTTTCTTTAACATGGAAAGGATCCTACAATCATCCACCACTGTTGTCTTCCGTGGATGACCAGACCTTTTTGTGTTGCGGAGTTCACCAGTGCTTTTTTTCTCAGAATGTACAAAACTGCTGATTTGGCCACTACATTGTTCCTGCTATCTCTCTGATGGATTTATTTTTTGCAGCCTAAGGATGGGCTGTTTCACTAGCATTGAGAGATCCTTTGACCTCATGTTGTGGGTTCACAGCAACAGCTTCCAAATGCGAATGCCACACCTGGAATCAACTCCAGACCTTTTACCTGCTTAACTGATGAAAATATAATGAAGGAATAGCCCACACCTGTCCATAAAACAGCTTTTGAGTCAATTAATTTTAGTCCCTTGGAAAAGGGGGGCCTACATATTAAAGAGCTGTAATTCCTAAACCCTTCCTCCAATTTGAATGTGGATACCCTCAAATTAAAGCTGAGAGACTGCACTTTAAGCCCATATTCATTATTTAACTGTAACTTGAATATATTTAGGTAAGAAATCTTGTGTCAGTGTCCAATTATTTCCGGACCCAATTTATATTATGACATTTTCTGGAGTTTTTGTCTGCTTTGTAGTTCAGCTGTTTTTCTCTGTAAGTTTTTGTTGAATCAAGTTTTTGTTGAATCAAGTTTTTTTTCATTGTTAATGTTATAAATGATTATTGGACTATTGTAACTGGAACCTGATGATTTCTAATGGAATATCTACATGTTGAAACTGAAAAATTGTATTGTTCCTTGAAAAATATATGCCCACTTTGAATGTGATGCTAGCAACACATTTAAAAAAAGCTGGGACAGGGGCAACAAAAGACTGGGAAAGTTGTGTAATACAAAAAAAGAACCTGGTGGAATGTCTCAATTAATTAGGTTAATTGGCAACAGGTCAGCTACATGATTGGGTATAATAAGAGCATCCCAGAGAGGATGAGTCTTTCAGAAATAAAGATGGGGAGGGATTCACCACACTGTGAAAAGTAAATAGTGCAACAATTTAAAAATAACGTTTCTCAACGTAAAAATTGCAAAGAGTTTGGGGATCTCATCTCATCATCTACGGTACATAACATTAAAAGATTCAAAGAATACAGAGAAATCTCTGTATGCAAGGGACAAGGCCAAAAACGAAAATTGGGTGGCCGTGATCTTTGGGCCCTCGGACGTCACTGCATTAAAAATAGATTTTGTAGTGGAATTTTGTAGACAATTTTGTAGTGGAAATCACTGCATGGGCCCAGGAACTTTTCCGAAAACCACTGTGAACACAGCGTGTTGCTGCATCCGCAAGTTAAAGCTCTACCATGCAAAGAAGAAGCCATGTAAAAACAAGATCCAGAACTGCCTTCGTGTTCTTTGGGACCAAGCTCATTTAAGATGGACAGAGGCGAAATGGAAAACTGTCCTGTGGTCTCACAAATCGAAATTTGAAATAATTTTTGGGAATCATGGACGCCACATCCTCCGGGCAAAAAAGGAAAGGGACCATCTGGTTGGTATCCGTGCACAGTTCAAAAGATAACATCCATGATGGTATGGGGCTGCATTAGTGCACATGGCATGGGTGACTTGCACATCTGTGAAGGGACCATTAATGCTGAACAATATATACAGGTTTTGGAATATTATGCTGCCATCCAGACGATCCATCCTGCACTCTAGACCTGTCACCCATTGAAAACTTTGCTGTTGCTGGCATCAAATTCAAAATGGGCATGTATTTTTCCAAAAACAATAACATTTCTCTGGTTCAACATTTGATATGTTGTCTTTGTACTATTTTCAATTAAATATAGGAATTAAATGATTTGCACATTATTGCATTGTTTTTATTTGCATTTTACGCAGAATCCCAATAATATAATCAATTATATATAATTATCTGTATATATAGGCAATCTTCCCAACTCCAGAACACATTGGGTGATTGATATTCAATAGGAAACATTTCAGTAGTTGACACAAACTGATTAATTATGATGTCCTATAATATCAGTGTCAGTGTGCTCATGAGTGCGTGCGTGGCTGTTTTTGGGTGGCAGTTCTGCCTCTATACCTTTCATGAATTCTTCGAGCCTACGGATGAGTTGGTAGGACTTGCAGCGGTCTAACAGAGTCTTAATGGCTGGAAGCGGGTCCAGTACCACCATTTCAGGATGGGCCTCGATGTAATCCTTAAGAGAGATCCAAAAGAACATTGGGGAAGTGTACATTAGTACACATCATAGAAAATGGTAAAACACATTTCTGGTTTATCATAATGTAAGTCATAAAACACTTAGAAATGCAATGCAGATATTAAAATGTTAAAAACGTAACATTTTAAAACTTCAAAAAGTTTTCTTTTCGCGTCAATGCAAAATGTGTATAACTGCAGAATATTAGCTTTAAAGATGCAAAAACAAAAGAAACCACCCCAAGTATAAAGCCACTCAATGAATGAATCCAATTAATGTTTAAATAAGGCATGCTTAGACACAGCTCAAGTAACTTCTAGTGTATACTTTTGGACTTTACTGATCTACTACTTTTGTCTTTTAACAACACTTGACAAGTCCGCTATATAGGGTGCCATTTGAGGGACACATTTTGGTAAATAACTTATAGTACATAGTAACTATAAGATTGGATGGCATCTTTCTAATTAACCAGCTAGGCTAGTTAACCCCTCTTATCACTCAGTGACACTAGTGATGATGAACACGTCTTGCCTCTGCAAGAACAGTAGAAGTTTATCATACATGGATACATATTGCTAACTATGTATGCACTACAGCAACCCAGAAGAACCAAATGTAAAGTAAACATTTCAAATTAAAGGCATGGCTCCTTGCCAATTTTAAAAACATTGCCATTACATTTTAGCACCTATTTCTCCCTTCAACTAATATAAATGAAACCATAAAAGGAGTTGAAGAGGAAGGATAGGAATTTAGTTTTTCAGAGATTGCATGGGTGTAGAGCAACGATTCAAGGTAGTGCTAAGGGAGGATGAATAATGTGTGTGGCATGGTGCATATTGCCTAGATAAGAGAGAATGCATAGAATGCAGAAAACCCATGTGGTACAATAGGTGGTAGAATGGTTTATGACATTCTTTCGTCCGTTTTCATACAGTATGTGAGAGAAACTGATCACATCCAATTCCTGTGCATCAGAAAAAGTAACTATTTACATTTAAAGGAAAACTTCAATTTAGTATCAGAAGATGTTCAATGTTTTCAGGCCACAAAATCAATACACATGTCCTTTAATATAACAATAAAACAAAATAAGCACAACAAATCAATTAAAACTACAGTTTTGACATATTCAATCAACTTTTTGATCGTGGCTGTAGCTGGACATAAAACATATGGCCTGTGATGTGTACTCATTTTGAAATTAGTCCACTTTTAAGATGTCCCTTAAATGAATGAGGTAACATTTTCAAACCTATTTCTCCTTATTTATGCAATAACAGATGACAGATAAGTTTACAGATAAGTTTAGGTTGTGTAATAGCAGTTGTAATTAACATTTGACAATGCATATAAAACAGGTTGAAGTTGATCTGCAAGATCTTACGTTTTATAAAATCTTGCCGTTACTCATAACTACTTGATAGTTTACGACAAATGTTACCATGTGCTGCATAGCCGTTAACAAGGGTTGCCAAACATATTTACAGCATTTTCAGCTCTTAGTACTTAAAGACACGGCTGCACCTATCAAATAACGTCCCCCATTAGGTGAAGAATTTGTAATCCACTGCCTTTCATTGTGTGTGCAATGCCAATTGACTTACTTGAAGACTCTGCACCCATAGCAGGGCCTGTGTGTCGTTCTGGTACACCTCCGTGATCAGGTCAGCCAACTTGTGGATGATGACATCCAGAGGGCCCTGCTCCTCTAGAGACCGATTCAGATCCAGCTGCACCCAGGGAGACAGAGGGAGGGGGGAAATGGCTTAGAAGTTTGTCAAAATAAAAATCAGATCTGCTTGCTTGTTTAAAGTTACTTAATTTAGCAGACGCTATTATCCAGAGCCCCTTTCAGTGGTATTACATGTATTTTCTAACTTTGTTGAGCCCTTTTACATATGCTTGTGTGTTTAGAATGTTTGTTTTATGTATTACCCAGCTGTAGCTTCAGCTCAGTCAGATAGCCTGAGATTCAGTTCAGAAATCTGGTCACCTTCTCCAACTCACCAGTAAGTCAGCATTACCATATGAAAGCTATCAATATTGAGCACTAATTAGCATTTAAACTTTCTTGAATTGTTTGTGAGTGTAGTTGGATTTTGGAAAAAGCAACTGATTTCCATTGTCATCCAGATATATCCCCGGCTAATGTAATATTGAAGGTAATGGAGTGGATATACCAAACATGCAGTGAACAAGGTTGGTGGACTTGTCAATGCACAGCATCCCTTACAAAAATATTAGGCTTCTGGCCACAGTTGTGGTTAACCTTTGGCAATGTTGCCGCAAGGTCATATTTTCATATGCAAATTAGGGTTCTGGCAAACTTGTGGTGGACTTCTAGGTAACTTTGTGGAAAACCTTTGGCAAACAATTACATTTTAAATACATTTTAATCATTTAGCAGACACGTCTATCCAAAGTGACTTAAGTAAGTACAGGGACATTTTTCCCCGGAGCAACATAGGGTAAAGTGCCTTACTCAGGGACACAACGACAATTGGCCCTTTGAACCTTCTGAAAACAAGCCTGACTCCCTAACCACTGACACCCAATTGTTTCTTAATTTTATTTTCTTGCTGCAGGTTTGCTAGAATATTTACTGTTCACAGCAAGTTTGCCTCAAATTCATATTAGTTTCTGCTTGTTACCAGAAGTTTACTAGATGTTTGACACTACTTGCAACTTGTGACAAACCAGCAGCGAACATGTTTGCCAGTAGTGGCAAACTTCTCATTATTGCCAGAATGTTGCGGGAAGTTTGCCACCGGCCAACATTGGCAAACTTCTGGCAAAATGTTTTGGCAAACTAATTTCTTTGCTGTAAGTCAGCCACAAGTTTGCCGCAAATCTGCTGCAAACATTTTGTTTTTGTAAGGGATCGCTTCAACCAATGAGATTAAGGCATACAAAGAAAGTATCTTCTATAATGTAGATGTAATGTGCATGAAAGGTTTGGATTATCCATTGTTTGATGGTTTCTCTATTATTTTGTCTCCCTTTAATTTATTGTAAACGGTTGAAATATGCAAATAAATTACCCAATAGATATGATTCAAAGGCTTGCCACTAGTGCAAATGCTTACACTGGTCTCAGATAATTTAGACACTTAAACTTGTTAAACATAATTTTTGTCTCTAGGGATGGTCGTGCCAAAAAGTGGTCCCTTAAATGTGCAGAAATATTTTCCAGAAATTACATAATTAGACAAGGAATGTATCATGACGGGTATTCCTGCTTTTTTCTAGGCAAAGCTTGCAATTGATTCCAACACAATCTGTGATTGATCTTTGGAACACTATTACATTTTCAGTTCAATGGTAATTCCTGAACCCTTAATTAATGCCTGAACTGTGACACATTGGTTTCAAAATTTGAATATACAGTGGATGTAAAAAGTCTACACACCCCTGTTAAAATGCCAGATTTTTGTGATGTAAAAGAATGAGACAAAGATAAATCAAGTCAGAACTTTTTCCACTTTTAATGTGACCTATAATGTGAACAATTCAATTGAAAAACAAACTGAAATCTTCGAGGAGGAAAAATGAAAAATAAAAACCTTACAATAACCTGGTTACATAAGTGTGCACACCCTCTTATAACTGGGGATGTGGCTGTGTTCAGAATTAACCAATCACATTCAAACTCATGTTAAATAGAGCTCATTACACACCTGCCATCATTTAAAGTGACTCTGATTAATCACAAATAAAGTTCAGCTGTTCTAATAGGATTTTCCTAACATTTTCTTAGTTGCATATCAGCGCAAAAGTCATGGTCCGCAGAGAGCTTCCAAAGCATCAGAGGGATCTCATTGTTGAAAGATATCAGTCAGGAGAAGGGAACAAAAGAATTTCCAAAGCATTAGATATACCATGGTACACAGTGAAGACAGTCATCATCAAGTGGAGAAAATATGGCACAACAGAGACATTACCAAAAACTGGATGTCCCTCCAAATTTGATGAAAAGATGAGAAGAAAACTGGTCAGGGAGGCTTCCAAGAGGCCTACAGCAACATTAGAGGAACTGCAGGAATTTCTGGCAAGTACTGGCTGTGTGCTACATGTGACAACAATCTCCCGTATTCTTCATATGAATGGGCTATGGGGTAGGGTGGCAAGACGGAAGCCTTTTCTTACAAAGAAAAACATCTAAGCCCTGCTGAAGTTTGCAAAAACAAACATCAAGTCCCCCAAAAGCATGTGGGAAAATGTGTTATGGTCTGATGAAACCAAGGTTGAACTTTTTGGCCATAATTCCAAAAGGTATGTTTGGCACAAAAACAACACTGCACATCACCCAAAGAACACAATACCCACAGTGAAGCATGGTGGTGGCAGCATCATGCTTTGGGGCTGTTTTTCTTCAGCTGGGACCGGGGCCTTAGTCAGGGTGGAGGGAATTATGAACAGTTGCAAATACCAGGCAATTTTGGCACAAAACCTTCAGGCGTCCATTAGAAAGCTGAAGATGAAGAGGAAGTTCACCTTTCAGCACGACAACGACCAAAAGCACACATCCAAATCCACAAAAGCATGGCTTCACCAGAAGAAAATTAATGTTTTGGAATGGCCCAGCCAGAGCCCAGACCTGAATCCAATTGAACATCTGTGTGCTGATCTGAAGAGGGCTGTGCACAGGAGATGTCCTCGCAATCTGACAGATTTGGAGCACTTTTGCAAAGAGTGGGCAAATATTGCCACATCAAGATGTGCTATGCTAATAGACTCCTACCCAAAAAGACTGAGTGCTGTAATAAAATCAAAAGGTGCTTCAACAAAGTATTAGTTTAAGGGTGTGCACACTTATGCAACCAGGTTATTGTGAGTTTTTTATTTTTATTTTTCCCCCCTCAAAGATTTCAGTTTGTTTTTCAATTGAATTGTTCACGTTATAGGTCACATTAAAGGTGGAAAAGGTTCTGACATGATTTATCTTTGTCTCATTCTTTTACATCACAAGAACCTGGCATATAACAGGGGTGAGTAGACTTTTTATATCCACTGTAGTACTATTCCAAATTGTACTATATGTACTTAGGAGAGCCCTAAAGGATATAGATTAGTGCCCTACCTAGAGAACAGTATTCCTGTTGTACACATAATATTATCTGACTACACCCAAAACACTGATAAAGAAAGATTCTGTAAAAATAGAGCAGTTGCCAAGGTTATAATAAATAACTCTGAGTTGCTTTTAAAAGACAAACCAAACAAAACCAAATTATAATATGTGACACATCAGGCTGTCTTTACAGCCAGTCATCTTCCCTGATGAAATAATCTTGAAACATAAAGGGTCAAAAAAAATCAAGTCTTGCATCTAAAGTGTTGAGACTGACACCTATACACTACATATTAAGCCATGCCTAATCGAGTAATGTTTTACAGCTTGCCACTAATGTGACCAGTTGATCATTAACCAGATTGATTTTGTCTCTTGTGACAACAGGCGACTTATGAGTGGGTGTTCCCCGCCCAACAATGACATGTGATACAAGGAATATACTCAAAGTCCACTCCCCTCCTTAAATCCAATGCTGCAATATGGATTTGTTTAAACGGTGGGCTTGGTTTTCTAGTATCTTGGTAGCATTAACTCCATTGTGTGTATGTGGGTAGCAGGCTATAGCCAAACTGATTATAGCCCGCTCGCCACATACACACACAGCCCTCAACTGGACAAATCTATAACCCCTCACCACATGTACACACAACCCTCAACTGGACAAATCTACAACCCCTCCCCACATACACAACCCTCAACTGGACAAATCTACAACCCCTCCCCACGTACATACACAACGCTCAACTGGAAAATTCTTGCACCTTACATATGTTGAGTTTATATCTTTTTGTAATTTATTAATGCTCAGTCTATTGTTTTTATGCTCAGCCCACTGTTCTCATTTGTTTTTATTCCTTTTGTACAACATTGCTTCACTAACAGATCAGAACAAATTCCTATTTTGTTGTGAAACTAAAACTCTTTCTGATTCTGATTGACAGACCATTCAGTCAGTTTCCCTATAAGGTGCATAAGTATCATCCAAACCCAAAGTTGCACTAAAACTGATCAATAAAACAGTCTCTCTTTATAAATGATGATATGCAACTTCTACACAAGGGATCACAACTAGATCAAGTACATGGATAATTCCTTAATGCCAAAATGTGCGGTAGCGTTGAGTCACAATAATTTATAAAACCTAAATGCAGGAAACCCTGCTGACAGACCCTAAAATACGATGTCGTAAGGGCTGAGTAACTGAAATATTGAGTAAATAAAAATGTGTTCTTTCTTAGCACAGAACTGGCTGACAGATAGAAGACAGCTGTAGGAAAGCCCCAGTGCCTAGTCTCCCTCTTATTCAAGCCGTTTCTAAAGGTAAAATATGGTAAAGTTGCGGACGTTAGTTATAAAGGTCCAGTAAACTTTATGTTTTTAAGCCTGTAGCATCTTTTTTCAGTCCCCCCCAAAAATGTGAAAAGTGTGTGGATGTAAGACAAGATCACCCTCGTCCATGTAATCTTTTTAATTGTGATTTAAATATCCCAGATGTATCCACCGCTCCATCAAACCTTATGACCCAATATTGACCAACATTATGGTAAAGAGCAGCTGAGCAGAAAAACAAATGTGGTCTGGTTGAAAACTATTTGGTCGAAAACAGTCTAACTGTAAGCCGCTACAGATAACTGTCTGCTATATAACTAAAATGCAACATGTACTGTAGGCTGCATTGAAATAAGTGTATAAATGTAATATAAAGGGTAGAGCATATTTGGACATCAAAATCTGCATCTTCCAAACATGGATCTGCAAAGTGCATAGGAAGCTGTTACGTTCCTTGATCAACTGGATATTTGAGGGATTGGTTTTAATATGATTTAGATCATTCCCACTTAGCATAATAACTCCTAGGAACAAAAATGTATGTAGAGACAAACCGAAGCACTGACTGTGCTCTCTCCAATCGGGTGGCAGAATCTAAAGATCTGGACCAACCAAATTTTACTTTTTTGGACAATTTGGTCATAAAAAGACTGAGGGGCATTTGACTGAAATTCTGTCAAGTATGCATCTGCACAATTCTTACAGTGCTTTAGTAAGTGTTTGTGTGTACATAGTTTGGAGTAATCCCTAAAGTTGTATGGTTTGTTAAACTTTGAAATCAATATTTGCTGCATAAAGAAAATCTAAAAGAAACTTACCTGAACCATTTCTATGCCTTGTTTCCTAAGGGTAAAAGAAAGTATGTTAGAACTTAATCATGGTAATACAGAAGTAATCTGACAATTTAACATCTAATATTTTTTCTAAAATGAATACACCCCGTTTATTGTATTCAACATTGTATTCAACATTGTACAGTATTCAGCAATGTTGCATCAACACTAAAGTGCTGAATATATTAATTTGGTCACAAGACAGATACATTCCTTTGCCACAAGAAAAAAAACCTGTTCATTTACAATACCTGTTCCCTTAAGGAGATAAATATGTGCAACACGCCATATGGTTATTTGTTCTTACAGCGCAATATATTAAAGCAATAACGCAGAAAGAGTTGTCGTATACGGCCAATATGCCATGGCTAAGTCCCTTATTATTTGACCCAATACCACACTTCATGCCCCTGACAGCGCCGGGCCAACCTGCTGTTGTACTTAATTCTGTAAGTCATTGTCATAACCTTGTGTATGAAAGCTGCATTAGGTAGCACTTTGGAATTGGCAGTGGCAAATTCAGTAATGGATGGGTACAAGCATTTAACAGAAACTGTAAGTGGACGGTTTTGCAGGAGAGCATCTTGAGATCCACAGATACCAATAGATTAACAGGGACCTCACACAGAGTGTTGAATATCAACGCCAAGTCCAAAGCGGGCGTGTCTCTGGAGTGGAGTCACCACATTCCACAAGACTGGCTGAAATAGTAGCCATGTACACTTTAAGTGGAGGATGATCTGCCTTGCTCAAAGCTCCAGTAGGAACATTAGGATGTCCACCAGGAAGCTCTGAAAATGAGCAGTTCCTTTTTTTGTAGGACCAATTCCTAAAACACTTGGGTATGTGTGAACTATTGTATACTGCTTTTAAATTCGAAAATAGATAAGGTAATCTAGGCCTTTAAGATGCATCCCGGTGTTTTTAGCCACTGTTTGTAAAAGTGGTGCTGTCATGTCAAAACAAGTAATCAGAAATTGTGTACTGTCATGTACATGCCGATATGTGCCTATCATCAATAGCACACACTTTCAAACTTGAAATTTTATGGCTGAGGTATGATAGTATTCTTTCTAATAGATTATGCCAATAGGAACAACATATTACTCATCCAGCCCAAAAGTTAGCTAAAAAGTCTCATAATGCAACTTTAATTGATTTATATGTATTATTAATATCTAAATGCACATCTTGTAAAATAAAGTTAGGACGTTGAACTCTTATTTTGAAGGGATCGAAAGCGTTCCCTCTTCATCTGACCAATGACAGGTATTCAACATTTAAACACACCCAACCATTTTAAGCATAGAAATATCAATTTTATTATTTACTTCTTAACAAAAAAACGAGAGGAAACCAGATATTTTCCGTTTTTAAAATAAGAATAAAACAATAAAAGGGACTGTTTCACGTTTTTGTTTTTTCCGTTTGAACTCTAAAACCTTTGGCAAAACGTACACCGACCCTCCTAGTACCTGACATGTGTAGGAACACCTCACACTTTCTTACAGTTGCTTCCTGCACATCTTGTAATATTGGTTTAAGATATTGGTGAGTTTTAGCACACAAAAATATGAACCAGCACATAAATTAATCCGTCCAAATTAATCGAGTCCAGTCACAATGTGTAATTTCATTAGCTGAGTTGGAAAAGCGTGCAAAGCCCCATAGCCTAATACATTTCACAAATCTGGTTACAAACTGTATGCGTTGTGATACAAAAAGTGAAATGACATTAAACTATTGACTGAACTTCAGGGACTTTCAGAATATTTGCTAATACCCTGTTGATTCTATTACCTGCACATGTCCACGAAAACCGGGAAATTCATCTTCTTGATCTTCTTCTCGCTGAGCCAGTAGCCCACTCTTCTGCCCTTCAAAATAGTCCCCATCTCATTATCAGACGTAGGTGCCCCTGATGACAATGACATAACGAAAATGACGGGTATGAATAAAAGCCAGATGCTTTGGCAATTGTTGTTGATTCTGTCCTATTTCCCTCGCGTTCAAAGGGCTTTCATTCTGTACAACAGCTCTTGCAAACTGAGAGCGTATGTCGGCCTACCCTCGACAAGATTTGACCTGTATTCCAGGTATACTCTCTCTCCAGCTAAAGGCTATTTCAGGTAAGTCGGGTTACCAACAATCCAACCGGTTACCGGTCAATCAGTTTCCTGTAATTGTTATCTCCCTCCCATGTCTCTCGCTCATAGCGCTATTCCGTTCAAGAACCAATTGCTTTCATTATTTTACTCGCCACGAGTCTTTTATGGGTCGTTCTACGAAAAGGGTGCCCTTCTGCGTCCCTCTGATATGTTTGCATATAATATAAACTACGTTTAGGCTAAGCATGTATACTTTCAGGTGTCATTACAGGTGTTTGTTTGTCATTATATAATATGAAAAATAATAATTGATTGCCATCATTAGGCATTAAAAACATATAATGTTCAAAATGTGCATTTTGACATGTCCCCCGGCATAACTGTCCTGCTTCTAGTGGTCATACATGTTCAAAACTGCAGTGATTTACATTTTAAAAATCATTATTGTAAAGTTACACTACCGTTCAAAAGTTTGGGGTCACTTAGAAATGTTCTTGTTTATCATGAAAACATACATGAACTGAGTTTGAATAGGAAATGTAAATATAGCAAAATAAGAAATACTGTCATTGACAAGGTTAGAAATAATGATTTTTAAGTGAAATAATAATTGTGTCCTTCAAACTTTGCTTTCATCAAAGAATCCTACATTTGCAGCAATTACAACCTTGCAGACCTTTAGCATTCTAGTTGTCAATTTGTTGAGGTAATCTGAAGAGATTTCAGCCCATGTTTCCTGAAGCACCTCCCACAATATATTGGCTTGATGGGCACTTCTTACGTACCATAAGGGTCAAGCAGCTCCCACAACAGCTCCACAGGGTTGAGATCCGGTAACTGTGCTGGCCACTCCATTATAGACAGAATACCAGCTGACAGCTTCTTCTCTAAGGAGTTCTTGCATAGTTTGGAGCTGTGGTTTGGGTCATTGTCCTGTTGTAGGAGGAAATTGGCTCCAATTAAGCACCGTCCACAGGGTATGGCATGGCGTTGCAAAATGGAGTAAAAGCCTTCCTTCTTCAAGATGCCTTTTACCTTGTACAAATCTCCTACTTTACCAAAGCACCCCCAGACCATCATGTTGCCTCCACCATGCTTGACAGATGTCGTCAAGCACTCCATATTTTCATTTGGTCCATCCATAACACTTTTTCCAAATCTTCCTCTGTCCAGTGTCTTTGTTCTTTTGCCCATCTTTAATCTTTTCTTTTTATTGGCCAGTCTGAGTTATAGCTTTTTCTTTGCCTCGAAGGCCAGCATCCCGGAGTCACCTGTTCACTGTTGATGTTGAAACTGGTGTTTTGCGGGTACTATTTAATGAAGCTGCCAGTTGAGGACCTGTCAGGTGTCTGTTTCTCAAACTAGGCACTCTAATGTATTTGTCCTCTTGCTCAGTTGTGCATCAGGGCATCCCACTCCTCTTTCTATTCCGGTTCGAGCCAGTTTGTGCTGTTCTATAAAGGGAGTAGTATACAGCGTTGTATGTATACTACTTTCTTTGGAATTTCTCGCATGGAATAGCCTTCATTTCTCAGAACAACAATAGACTTGACGAGTTTCAATTGTAGGTTCAATTACAGGCCATTTTGAGCCTGTAATTGAACACACAATTGCTGATGCTCCAGATACTAGCTCTAAAGGACAGTTTTATCGCTTCTTTAATCAGCACAACAGTTTTCATCTGTGCTAACATAATTGCAAAAGGGTTTTGTAATGATCAATTAGCCTTTTAAAATGATAAACTTGGATTAGGAAACACAATGTGCCATTGGAACACAGGAATGATGGTTGCTGATAATGGGCCTCTGTACGCCTATGTAGATATTCCGTGGTAAACACCTTACTCAGGCGCTTTATGGTGTTTTTTCCTTTAATTTGTCAACCGTCTATATGTTATTTACTTATATATTGTATATAATGAATGAATGCCTCTCATAGGGGCAACTTGATTGTTTTAATTGAGCTTTTTATGGCTTTGAAGTTGTAATGTGCGCCAAGAGTTTTGTGAATAAAGTCTGTGAATCAGGGACTGGGAAAAAAAATTGCTTTGAATCATATTGCTTTGAATCATAGGATTGATAGGGAGAGAGTGGGTAAGGATTTAGTTGATATTTGATAAAATATATAACATTAGACTACACCATTTATGATGAATCCAGCATTATATAGTAACGGAGAGAGACACAGGAAAAGAACACAGAGGGTGAGTTCAGGGCCATGGTGGGTGTTTTATTAACTAAAAGAGAAGGGTGAGAGGAGGAGGTGAGGGAGAAATCCAACTTAAAAGACAAACCCCTTTTATCGCGTGGTGGCTTTCTGTCTGGGGCGGCCTCCCATTGGTGGTTTGGGAGGATTGGGTGCTAGGGGTTGTAGTTTTGGCAGCTGCTCCAGCACCACCCTCCTCCAAAGTGCCTCGTGTCGCAATGATCCACAAACAATTCGTAGACATTGAAAATGTGCTAGTTCTTCCTTGGCCTGCATAACCACCATACATCCCCCACTTGGCATGTTTGGGATTCTCTGGATGGGAAGGTATCTGTGTCCAGAAACACATCTGTATTTAAGTGTATTTGTTTGGAACCACTTAAATAAGAAATTGGTGAGTCCCTCCCTCTAGTGTCTACAAGGGGAATTGCAGGACCATTGTATTTACAACTCCTGATAGCCTCAGCTGCCAACTATATAACACCTAAGTAGTGTTTTTATAGCCTATCATGCCTGTAATATAACAGTAACCGAGTAAACAACACTTTTTGTTTACTTTTCCCAGGCTAGTGTGGAGCCAGACAGAGATAAATTACAGGTAGCTTACTATTAGTATTAGGCAGCTATGTTAAGGTCAATATCAGCCTGTGTATTACTCAATCGCTTAAAAGCAATACCTATTTCTAAATTGTCTCCAGAACCTTATGCCAATTTCTTAGAGACTGGCAACTCAAAAAGAGAAAATCATCAGAAGACACATCTCTATAAGCATTAGTATGCCAACAATAACAGACTATTTATGAGGTAGTCCAATGAAAATTATCTTTCCCTTATACCCTTTCTACTAAGAGTAGCATTTTTTGGTGCTTGTATGGTGGAAATATCACAAATGGCACCTTTTAAGATGTACTTTAGTACACCAAATAGTTTTAAAATAGAGTTGTGCTCATAAGTTTGCATACCCTGGCAGAAATCGTGAAATTATGGCATTGATTTTGAAAATATGACTGATCATGCAAGAAAACTGCCTTTTATTTAAGGATAGTGATTATATGAAGCCATTTATTATCACATAGTTGTTTGGCTCCTTTTAAAATCATAATTATAACAGAAATCACCCAAATGGTCCTGAGCAAAAGTTTACATACCCTTGAATGTTTGGCCTTGTTACAGACACACAAGGTGACATACACAGGTGAAAATGGCAATTAAAGGTTAATTTACCACACCTGTGGCTTTTTAAATTGCAATTAGTGTCTGTGTATGAATAGTCAATGAGTTTGTTAGCTCTCACGTGGATGCACTGGGCAGCCTAGATACTGAGCCATGGGAAGCAGAAAAAAAACAGACAAAAGACATGCGTAACAAGGTAATGGAACTTTATAAAGATGGATATAAAAAAGTCTACATACCCCTGTTAAAATGCCAGGTTCTTGTGATGTAAAAGAATGAGACAAAGATAAATCATGTCAGAAATGTTTCCACCTTTAATGTGACCTATAATGTGAACAATTCAATTGAAAAACAAACTGAAATCTTTGAGGGGAAAAATAAAAAATAAAAAAACTCACAATAACCTGGTTGCATAAGCACATCTTGACGTGGCAATATTTGCCCACTCTTCTTTGCAAAAGCGCTCCAAATCTGTCAGATTGCGAGGACATCTCCTGTGCACAGCACTCTTCAGATCACCCCACAGATGTTCAATTGCATTCAGGTCTGGGCTCTGGCTGGGCCATTCCAAAACGTTAATTTTCTTCTGGCGAAGCCATGCTTTTGTGGATTTGGATGTGTGCTTTGGGTCGTCGTGCTGAAAGGTGAACTTTCTCTTCATCTTCAGCTTTCTAATGGATGCCTGAAGGGTTTGTGCCAAAATTGCCTGGTATTTGGAACAGTTCATAATTCCCTCAACCCTGACTAAGGTCCCAGTTCCAGCTGAAGAAAAACAGCCCCAAAGCATGATGCTGCCACCACCATGCTTCACTGTGGGTATGGTGTTCTTTGGGTGATGTGCAGTGTTGTTTTTGCGCCAAACATACCTTTTGGAATTATGGCCAAAAGGTTCAACCTTGGTTTCATCAGACCATAACACATTTTCCCACGTGCTTTTGGGGGACTTGATGTTTGTTTTTGCAAACTTCAGTCGGGCTTGGATGTTTTTCTTTGTAAGAAAAGGCTTCTGTCTTGCCACCCTACCCCATAGCCCATTCATATGAAGAATTTCGGGAGATTGTTGTCACATGTAGCACACAGCCAGTACTTGCCAGAAATTCCTGCAGTTCCTCTAATGTTGCTGTAGGCCTCTTGGAAGCCTCCCTGACCAGTTTTCTTCTCGTCTTTTCATCAAATTTGGAGGGACATCCAGTTTTTGGTAATGTCTCTGTTGTGCCATATTTTCTCCACTTGATGATGACTGTCTTCACTGTGTACCATGGTATATCTAATGCTTTGGAAATTCTTTTGTTCCCTTCTCCTGACTGATATCTTTCAACAATGAGATCCCTCTGATGCTTTGGAAGCTCTCTGCGGACCATGGCTTTTGCGCTGAGATGCAACTGAGAAAATGTCAGGAAAATCCTACTAGAACAGCTGAATTTTATTTGTGATTAATCAGAGTCACTTTAAATGATGGCAGGTGTGTAATGACTTCTATTTAACATGAGTTTGAATGTGATTGGTTAATTCTGAACACAGCCACATCCCCAGTTACATACACTTATGTAACCAGGTTATTGTAAGGTTTTTATTTTTCATTTTTCCCCCTCAAAGGTTTCAGTTTGTTTTTCAATTGAATTGTGCACATTATAGGTCACATTAAAAGTGGAAAAAGTTCTGACATGATTTATCTTTGTCTCATTCTTTTACATCACAAAAACCTAGCATTTTAACAGGGGTGTGTAGACGTTTTATATCCACTGTAGAAAAGGATATAAAAAGATATCCAAAGCCTTGCAAATACCAGTCAGTACTGTTCAATCACTTATTAAGAAGTAGAATATTTGGGGATCTCTTAAAACCAAGCCAAGGTCAGGTAGACTGAGAAAGATTTCAGCCAAAACTGCCAGAAGAATTGTTCGGGATACAAAGAAAAACCCACAGGTAGCCTCAGGAGAAATACAGGCTGCTCTGGAAAAAGACGGTGTGGTTGTTTCAAGGAGCACAATACGACGATACTTGAACAAAAATGAGCTGCATGGACGAGTTGCCAGAAAGAAGCATTCACTGCGCCAATGCCACAAAAAGCCTGGTTACAATATGCCCATCAAACACCTTGACTCGCCTCACAGCTTCTGGCGCACTGTAATTAGGAGTGACGAGACCAAAATAGAGCTTTATGGTCACATCCATAAGCGCTATGTTTGGAGAGGGGTCAACAAGGCCTATAGTGAACAGAATACCATGCCTACTGTGAAGCATGGTGGTGGCTCACTGATGTTTTGGGGGTGTGTGAGCTCTAAAGGCACTGGAAATTGATGGCAAGATGAATGCAGCATGTTATCAGAAAATACTGGCAGACAATTTGCATTCTTCTGCACAAAAGCTGCGCATGGGACGCTCTTGGACTTTCCAGTGTGACAATGACCCTAAGCACAAGGCCAAGTTGGCCCTCCAGTGGTTACAGCAGTATAAGGTGAAGGTTCTGGAGTGGCCTTCACAGTCTCCTGACCTTAATATCATCAAGCCACTCTGGGGAGATCTCAAACGTGCGGTTCATGCAAGACGACCAAAGACTTTGATTGACCTGGAGGCATTTTGCCAAGTTGAATGGGCAGCTATACCACCTGCAAGAATTCAGGGCCTCATAGACTACTATTACAAAAAACTGCATGCTGACATTGATGCTAAAGGGGGCAATACACCGTATTAAGAACTAAGGGTATGCAGACTTTTGAACAGGGGTCAGTTCATTTTTTCTTTGTTGCCATGTTTTGTTTTATGGTTGTGCCATTCTGTCATAACCAACAGTTGAATATGAATCCCATAAGAAATAAAAGACGTGTTTTGCCTGCTCACTCATGTTTTCTTTACAAATGGTATGCAAACTTTTGAGCACAACTGTAGTATGTAAGTACTTATACTTGTTGCTATCTAAATAGTATTGAAATAAAAATGTATTGAAATAAAATTGTAATGCTATTTAGGGTATTAAAGTACAACTTAAGTATTATTAGTTCTTTTTTGGGAAGCTCATCCCCAACTTACCATAATTACTGTCGGCATGTATTTGTAGCCCATGTAAATCTAAATAGAAGGTTGCTGGTCTCCCATCCCATACTTCTACCATTGTGCTCATGATCAAGGCACCAAGTAAATAAATGCTACATTAAGGTACTGTATAAAACACATATCAGCCCCTTATCTAGAGCAGCAGGGTGAGCAGGCATTTGATCCAAAAATAAATCACAACCTTGTCAAGCTATTGTCCTTCGATGCTTGAAGGTAGTCGAGGTGGCTAGAGATGTTTATCTACAACGTTTATCTAGGGATATCTGTGATTTATGCAAAGCCTGGAAGTTGTTTATTCATTTTGCTATTAGAATATGTTTTGGTAGAAGCCAGGTGATAGCAGGTGGATTTGCGCACACACACAGTGTCTCATGATCAGTTGGAGATGACGGTCAGAGTTAATGGAACCAGCACTGGCCTTTTCGTTCAATATGTTTTTGGAGGGAGATTTGGGTGCAGGACGCAAGGATAGATATTCCAGTTTCTGACACTTTAGAACAGCGCATCCGTTGTACGGATGTGTTGCCTACTAATGCTTTGTTAGACACTCCTGGAGTGATAAACTAGTGCAGAGTATACACGATTCACGACATGAATGCATACTCCCCATTGCTGTATTGAAAAAAGTACCTGTGAAGCACTCTGGACAGCTCCCGCACAAGTCAAGCACCAGGAATGTTATTGGTACATTGATGCAAAAAAAAACAACATAAGAGCAACTTCCTTGCTACAGACAAATTCCACTTAAGTCAAGCACTGACTCTGGGTGGTTCAGAGGCTCAAAAAAGAAAAATGAGTAACCGGCGACAAAAAAAATGAACAGCTTAAATATTTTTTTATCAAACGCATGCGTTAAAGCGTTAACTTTGACAGCCTAATATATTAATTTATTTATTGGCCAATGAGAGGCCCCTTGATCTGTGGGGTCCCTGGGCTGAAGACACTGTACGCCCGTGCATTAAAGCACCCTGAAGATAAGGTGTGACTGAGATTGGAAGACATTTGGAAAGTGTGTGGGTTTTCAGATGCCTCTGAGTAGTTCAAAAATGGGGTTTAAGAGTAAGGAAAAGTATTACAGATCACCTGGCTGTTTACTCAGAAGATCTTATGGTTGTATTGTTGACCTTGATTTGAGTGGAGGACACTAAACCAGACAAAATGATTATTTAGTCTGACTCAATAGCAGGGTTCCTGAGTCTGCAATCATTTAGACTCAACAAAAAAGCTGATGGATGCAAACAATGTATTTTCCCACAAAAACATCACAACGACAATCGGTCTCCATTAGGTATGTATAGCAAGGTGTCATCTCATCATCTCATTACTAATTTATAAAACTGTTTTCGTTGATGGTCGTGTTTAGCTAGAGGCCCGTATTTAGTAAGCTGCGAGTGGCTAGGGGACGTAGCTAGATGTCTCCTACCGGGCAAACTGAGAAGCCCCTGACTGCAGTGTGCAGTCCTTAACCACCATTCCCATCCTAACACAGTTAACCATCCAGATGTCTGTGTTTGGTGCGCGTACACAATGCAGTTTCTGGCATTGCCCACTTCTCCGATGGTCCACAGAGCTGAGCCATCTCAACATGTTAACGGAAGCGCACTGCTGTTTCAACAGAAAACACAGCTCAGAGAAAATGCCTTGACCTCATTTTGTGGGTCACTAACACTTAATGAACATGCTCAGCTGATTTTCCTTAAAGCAGTGAGTTACTCCACCTGGCAGACCACATTTCTCTTTGAGTACTTACTGATTCCCTGGAAGGTAAACTGCATGGGGCAGAGACATACACTGTCTTTTGGGTAAAAAGGCCTAGGAATAGGCTTCTGTGGAGTGACAAAAAAAATGTGAACCTCGTACTTTACACAGCTGCAACGGTCCTTGCTGGACACAGAAGGAGCGGTGGTTGCAGCCAGTGGCCTCGTTAGGCCTGGGCGTCCGGGGCTATAGCCCCGATTCTTTTATGAATAGCCTCGATCTCAAATTGACCAAAAATAATAATAATAAAAATATAGCCCCTGATCTATAATCTATAATTTCGATCGCGCATTATGACAATGTAGACATGTAGGCTGCTAACGTGTACATCGCAATTTCCGCGTGTACATTCAAAACCCTGTACTTTCTGTCCCGGGCGGGGTGGGGCGGGGTGGCGGGCTAAGCCCCGAATGTATTGTGATCCTAGCGACGCCTCTGGTTGCAGCGGTAGAGAAGTATAGAAATTATAAGAAATGCATCATGCACCATAACATCATCCTGAAGCCACAGACTCTGTCCAAACTCATCTTTATAAAAGTGGTTTCCAAGTTACTATAAACAGACATTTAGCAAAACGTTTTTATTTAATTTCATGTCAGTTTTAGATTTTCGTTTTTACAGCCAATATACGCAATGTATATGCTAGTTAAATGCTGAGCACTTAATATTTGAAAGCATGAGATTTGCAATTTCTTGACATGTAGCCCATTAATAGAACATATTTTTTGCACCTTTTTGGCTGCGTGCTGATACGGCTTTTTTCGTGTCAATTTAATTGAATTCAAAGCAAGTAAATGTACTACTTTATTTTATACATGCCATAGGCAAAATGTTGTTTAAAAATGCTGAGCATCTGATTTTCTTGCCAGGGGATAGTGTATCGGAAATGCTTCACTATTTCGTTGTGGTATAAAATGAGTAGCCTAATAAATGAATAATATAGTGGTACTTGTTTGGGTGTATACATTTTGGCTAAAAGACTGATAGACAGATTTGTAGACTTTGAAATAATGATTATTTTGTATCCTCATCCTTTTATATTGTTAAAAAAACAAGCTAGACTTCATTATAATACTGTATGGTTTGGTTATATAAAAACGAATACTCGACATACATAATCACAAAATTGACAGATTTTGTTTGAATTATGACTAAACAAAAAATGAATGGAGCGAATTCGGAGTGGCAATTATTTTACCTGTGAGCAAATAGCTGTTTTGAGCAGAGCGATGGGAAAGACGTGGAGCCGTGGAACGGTGGAGCAGAGCGTAACCTTCGCTCAAGAGGTTACATACTCTGGCAGGTATCACTTAATGTAATATTTCTTAATATCTTCAAAAATGAACTAGGTTTGTATTCAACATATGACATGCACAAACGTGTGTATGTATTCCGTGTGTGACTGTCAAACCTCAGATTGACAAAAAACGGGGGGCGGAGCCAAATGTTTGACTCCGCCTACATTGATCCTCGCCCCGAACTGCACACTGCAGTCAGGGGTACTTCAGGGCAATGAGCTAGCTCAAAAACGAATCCAACTTCACCGGTGTAAAACACGCCCCTCCGGGTGTAAGTTAAATACATAAGCTCATGTGATGCTGTAGCATGGTTTCAGATCCAGCCCAATGTTTTTTAAAACTTATTCCTCTATCTTTCCCAAATTTCCTGTCCATCATCATTATCATCATCATCATCTTCATCCGCTTATCCGGTATCGGGTCGCGGGGGCAGCAGCTCCAGCAGGGGACCCCAAACTTCCCTTTCCCGAGCGACATTTGCCAGCTCTGACTGGGGGATCCCGAGGCGTTCCCAGGCCAGTGTAGAAATATAATCTCTCCACCTAGTCCTGGGCCTACCCCGAGGTCTCCTCCCAGCTGGACATGCCTGGAACACCTCCCTAGGGAGACGGCCTGGGGGCATCCTTACCAGATGCCCGAACCACCTCAACTGGCCCCTTTCGATGCAAAGGAGCAGCGGCTCTACTCCGAGTTCCTCACGGATGACTGAGCTTCTCACCCTATCTCTAAGGGAGACGCCAGCCACTCTTCTGAGAAAACCCATTTCAGCCGCTTGTACTCGCGATCTCGTTCTTTCGGTCATGACCCAGCCTTCATGGCCATAGATGAGGGTAAGAACAAAAATTGACCGGTATATCGAGAGCTTTGCCTTCCGGCTCAGCTCTCTTTTCGTCACAACGGTGCGGTAAAGCGAATGCAATACCGCCCCCGCTGCTCCGATTCTCCGGCCAAGCTCCCGTTCCATTGTCCCCTCACATTCGCGAACAAGACCCCGAGATACTTGAACTCCTTTACTTGGGGTAACGCCTCATTCCCTACCCGGAGGAGGCACTCCATCGGTTTCCTGCTGAGAACCATGGCCTCAGATTTAGAGGTGCTAATCCTCATCCCAACCGCTTCACACTCGGCTGCAAACCGGTCCAGTGAGTGCTGAAGGTCACAGGCCGATGATGC
>JACXGI010000814.1:0-52329 GCA_016801175.1 Esox masquinongy
TGACTTGACAGCTGTCCAAAAGACGACCAGTGACACCTTGCACAAGGAGGGCAAGACACAAAAGGTCATTGCTAAAGAGGCTGGCTGTTCACAGAGCTCTGTGTCCAAGCACATTAATAGAGAGGCGAAGGGAAGGAAAAGATGTGGTAGAAAAAAGTGTACAAGCAATAGGGATAACCGCACCCTGGAGAGGATTGTGTACCTGTACTGTACTTCCACTAGGTTTAATATAAAAAATTAATTCCATTGTGGGACACAACAGAACACTGCATGTTAAGACAACTCTTCATTTCTGACTTCTCATATTATAAACTCAACATACTGTAGGTGTGTTCGTGGAACAGAAAAGGTTGATTAAGGAAAGGCCTGTCCAAACCTATTTGTGTCCATCTTTTTATAATAAGCTAAATTACTCTCTGAGACAGCACAAATGTGTGGTAATGTTGTGGGGGCGTGATGTTGTTTTTTTTTAATCGTGAGGGCCAATAGGGGAGAGAGGAAAACACACACCGATACTGAGATTCAGAGAGAGACAGAGAGAAAGGAGAGACAGGGATATATAGAAAAAAAGAGAGAGAAGGGGGATGAGTGTGAAAAAAGAGAAATGGAAAGAGAGAGGTACTACTTTAGGTAGGGAGTGTAAATGAGAGGGTTAGGATTAGCTATAATGGCAAAAAAATATCACCTGACGTGACTTACATATGCAAATTGTTGTTATGGTCATTTGTACATTAGTGGTATCGCTTCCAGATGTGACCACTTGTTTTCACTTTCACCTTATTCCACATTTACCTCATAAACCAAATATACTGAATTTGTAATTTCATCTATCTGTCTGAATGTAATTTCAATGTACAGTTGCAGTCTTGCAAACCTTTTAGAGACAGATTTGATAAGGCTATTATCTCCTGGCTATTCAGTTGTTACTAGTTAGCCATTCAAAAACAAAAACAAACAAACAAGAAGTGCTAAACTATCCACACTGATATTTCCTCTTCTTTGCTCTGGCTGATAGGAACTTTGAGTTGAAGTGCCTTAGAGATTATAGCAGGATATTGTCTCTCTCTGCAGAGGACAGACAGACATTTTGATTCATATTGTCTCCTCTCACCCTGTAGGCATAAACTCTGAGGTGAAGTACTCTCTCCTTGATGATGACAGCGGACACTTCTTATTGGATGAGTACTCTGGTATACTCCGCTTGGATCGGTCGTTGACTGAAAACACTCGGTCAACCTTTGAACTCAAGGTCAAAGCCACTGACCGGGGGCTACCTCGACAGCTGTTCTCTACCGCCACAGTTACTGTTCACGTGGTGGACCTTAGCGACTACCAGCCAGTGTTCCTAAGTCAAGAATACTATGCCCAGATCCCAGAATCCACCCTGGTAGGATCGGAGGTCATCAGTGTCTCCGCCCTTACCAGAGATGGAACAGAGACGGAACCAATCATCTACTCCATCATCTCCGGCAACGAGGGTGGATGGTTCTACCTGCATCCCACAACTGGTAAGGTTCCGTTTCATTTTGTTTTCTTATTTTGTGGTTCCAAGTATTTTTCTTAAACTAGCAGTGTTCAAATGTATAGTGAACACTGCTTCAAAATATTGCAAAATCAGCAAGAAACACATGGCTGCAGGTAAAGAAACTCAAGTTGATATAAAGCTAACAAGCAGAAGTCAGGACATAGCCTCCAACATGTTCTAACATTGACTGCAATAATGCAATATACATGTATTTTTTGGTAGGTTTGCTTTTTGGCGACACTCAGCCGTCAGACATCAGAGAGAGATTCTTTGAAGGTTTTTTTTATCAGACTGCTAAAGCACTTTAGTCTGAATTTGTAGGTCCTGTTGATAAACAACAAACAGCCACTCTGGGTGGGTTCAGTATTGAATCAGGTCGTCTGGCAATGCTCTGATATGCACCCACTGAATATACCAGTTTGTATATATATATATATATATATATATATATATATATTGTTTTTTATTTTTTATTAGGGTTTCAGTTTTCCTGCTGTGATGTAACAATGAAAATGAGTCAGGGAAGGTGTGCTTGTGAGTCAGAAGGGTGTGGGTTTGACTCAAACACATGCCAGCTTGGGTAGCTGGGGTATGCATGTGCCGGGTGAAGCCCACCAGTTGATGTTCTCCAGAACGTCTGTTGGTGTTCCTCATTAGAGACCCACCCTGCTTTGATCTGCAGTTGCAGGGAAGTCGAGTTTCATGCAGGTCGGGCTAAGTGAAGACAATTTAAATCAGCAACGTAATATATTTTCTGTACCATCCCAAAATGTAATCAAACCAACACACAGTTCATTTATTTTTACTTTAGCCCAGATCCTTTAAAGGCTAAAGGCTTCAGATGTACTTTTTTCTTTAAGCAGTTACATCAGTATTAACTAATATTACATCAATATTAACTAGTATTATTTCACACATTGTGTTTTTGAGTGTCAATTTGTATTATTTACTTCATACATATTGTTCATTCATCTTTATCAAGGGCAGCAACAGAACTGCATTTGAATACAACCAAAAAGTCATCAAATGTGCTGTGTGGCTGAGAGCACTGTCATTACATCTCCAGTAGATGTCACAGTTTTCTTATCCTCCAACCAATGTGTGGCTTGACAAAGCGACATAATTTCTGTATGTATAGACTGCAAGTGTTTGAATACTATCCTATAGTGGCCCATGTTAAGTACCAGGTTGCAACATAATCTTATGAGCATTCATTAAATAAGACACCATTCCACAGCAGTACTGAGTACCTTGACTGATTAAAGTAGCTCAACAAAGCCTGTGGTCATAAAAATCAATAAAAACACGGAGAGTTTCACCAATGTGATTCTATGGCACTTGTTGAAACCTGGTGGTGTTTGGGGAGGAATGCAGATGGTGGTTTATGATTGGTTGGTATGTTGCCATCCTGTTTCAGGTTAACGAAGTGTGTTAAGCAGACTGGCAGGCAGCCCAGAAATTCTGGGGGCAGACAAAGAGCTAGAGAAGCAGAGAGAGAAAGCCATAAAGAGAGAAAAAGAGAAAACTAATAAAATGACACTAAATCCCTACATGGCACAACTCTCTAATAGTTGTTTTCTAGTCAAATTAATTTCAGTCAGAAACTGACCATAGTACAGAAATACAAAGGAATCATTCAATTCAGGCCCTGGCTTTTGTAAACTAAGCTACAGAAAGTGTATAAATTTCGTAAGTAAACTAGAGACGGTGTACAATATTTCTACAGTCACGATCCATACCCTGCATTATTGAAAATACCTTGCAGCGACATAGATCATTTATCCATCCAATTTTATTGGAAGACGTGACTGTGTTTTCAATATTGTCTCCTCCACAAAGTCACCTAAACTTAATCAATCACGTTTATTTCTGCCCTTGGATTAAAGCTTTCCTTAAAACATAATAAAAAGTAAAATTCCAACCTGCTCAAGACCTGTCATTAATGTTTTACCATATCTAGGGACTTTATTTACCCTAGGCTAAAATCAACTGTTGTTCATTTAAAAACTTCCTGGTTTTGGAACTAGGTTTGTGTGCATTAAGTTATTCCGTTTTCTCCAGCTCATGGTTTGTAATTAATTTGGTTTGTATTGATACTCACAAGTGTACATTTAACAGGTCAGTCCAGCAACACCTCCTTAATTATTGCTGGGCCAGTGAAGACAGAATAAACACAACAGCATTAACAACAAAAAAAAACACAGTCGAGGCATACACTCTAACCCACATCTGTCACCTCAGGGTTAATGTGTGAGTTACTGTGTGAAAGACAAGTTAACACAGGTCAGATCCATTCACAGGTTTAATTGTAATTCTGTATTTTTCAGGTGTAATGGCTGTGAATGGGTCCTTAGATTTTGAGCTGTGCCACGAATACTATCTGTCTGTGGAGGGGACAAGAGGCAAGTCGTCTCTAAGCGACATCACCATGGTGATTATCAACATCACGGATGTCAACGACAATCCACCTGTGTTTGCGCAGGGAGACTACAGGGTTGACATCCCAGAGGACCTGGCCCCTGGCAGCTCAGTGATGCAGGTAGCTATGTTTGCCAACTATCACCGTAGAAACCAGCGATGGAATACAACATACCAATCATTCGGTTCAATGAAAGCAAATGTCCACGAGAAGACAAATAAAGTTGTTTTTAATTTGAATTCTTCCACATGTTCTTCAACCCATAAAGAACATGTGCTACAGTGAGAGGGCTGGCACTGTCATAAAACAGAGAGGCATCCAGCTGCTGAATAGAAATAATGAACAATTACATCACAAAAATGATGACACAAGACCTTGCTAGTTATGTTTTTGGGGGAATAACATTGTTGGATATCCATCCATTTTTTTGGGAGCAGTCTCAGTTAGTTTGAGGAAGGATAGGGGAGATGTGTCTGTTCTGTAATCGCAATTACTTACAGGATATTATGCGATTTATCACAATTAATTATTTTAATTGTTTGACAGCATGTTTTTATTGCTTTTTCTCACACTCTTGACCTATAGGGTGGCAGGGTAGGCTAGTGGTCAGAAGCACTGGGCCAGTAAACTAAAGGTTGCTAATCCCTAAGCCAACAGGGTAAAAAACCTTGTCGTTCTGTTGCTAAGCAAGACAGCCAACCCTAATTGCTCCCAGGTTGTTGCTATAAGTACAAATATGTTCTTTGCATATGTGAATTTTATTTAATATATATGTATATTTTTGTCTGTCTCCTAACTCCTCCATGTCCTTGTCCAAGGTGACAGCAAATGACCGGGATGGACCACTGAACAACGTCATCCACTACTCAATCTCCAGTGGAGACCTGCTAGGCCAGTTCAGCATTGACCCGCGCAGTGGGGAGATCATAGTCAGGGCTGGACTGGACAGGGAGGAGGTCAGGTTTTTTCTGTTTGCATTTCATAAGTGCCCTTTCTTTCCTGTGTCAAGTTAATCTAGGGTTTACTATGACTGATGTTTCACCGTATGTTGAAACAGTCACAATTAACATTAAGGAATTTAGCTTACGCTCTTATCCAAAGAGACGTACAGTACTCAGGACATACATTTTCACACTGGCCCTCCGTGTGAATCACAACACTGGTGTTACAATGTTCTCACCAAGTGAGCTATACGGGAACCTGTATATGTAGGTTTTGCTGAAGGAATTCCAGTGGTTATGTTGATGTTAGTCACATGTTGGTTTTGTTAGTCACAGGTTTATCTTTTTGTTCTATATGTAAAGAACATTCACAAGATGAACTCACACTTTAGGTCAATATGGACAGCCAGCGAACATCAGTACCCTGGGGCTAACTTGGATGTCCTCATTACAGAAAACTCACTATTCTCTGACGGTCCGAGCAGCTGACGGAGGAGACCCTCCCCTGACCACTGCGGTCCAAGTCACCTTGACCGTGTCCGATGTCAATGACAACGCGCCCGTCTTCTCTGAGGTCAACCGCGACCTTGCCCTTCAGGTAGGAGCGCTCCATTCCAGTCTGTCTCCTTCTGCACAATCTAAACAAAAACCCTGCTGTCCTCTGCTGACCCGGACACACCAGGCAGGACTGGGATTGTTCAGAGCTGAAAAACCAGCCAGGCATTTTACAGGGCTAAATTAGATCTCTCAACCCAGATCATCAGACCTGTGGACCCCTAATTGCACCAAGTCCCTGTATGCGTGTGTGGTATGTGTGGTGTTTGTGGTATGTGTGTGTGTTTAACCCCGTAGCCATTAGCCGGATTCATCTCAGGTCTAATTACAGGCCCAAGGCTGCTGACTTGGAACATTTTTCTACACACCGTTTACCGACACAACCTGGGTCTATTCTGGTGTCTTCCAGACTGGGTTTAAATACTATTTGGAATGATTTCAAACAGTATTTCAACTCCACTCAATGACCCCGGTGTAAGGGACCAAAAAAGTCCTAACCAGCACACCCCACCAATCAGGCACTACCAGCAGACTAAAGCAAAGGTCAATGTGTTTGAAAGGTTTTGAATAGCATCTGAACCCAGGTTTGCCCTCAACCAGAGTTATCCAGCTGCTTAGCGATGGGAGATTGTGGTCATTAACAATTAGCCTTATCTCTACCAGCAGTCTTCTGTTTCGATTGCCTTTTCCAGTGGTGTCAATTGCAATGGAACAATCTGCTTGTTGTGTCACGTTGTTGCACGTCGGCGTAGACACAGGTACACACAGGATTCAGCCAAACACTGAGAAACGCTCCACTACAAACTCAAGCTTTACGTATTGTGAACTTCAGACATCCTTGAAAATCTCATGACTCTGTAAGCTCTGCCTCCACCTCTCGTCCTCGACCTTCCCACCAGGCTGGTGAACGCACCTCATTCACCCAATCCCTTAAACGCAACCCTCACAGCAGATCCCAATTCCCTGAACACACACCTCACAGCAGATCCCAATCCCCTGAACGCACCCCTCACAGCAGATCCAAATCCCCTGAACGCACACCTCACAGCAGATCCCAATCCCCTGAATGCACCCCTCACAGCAGATCCCAATCCCCTGAATACTAATTATCTAAATGCCACTCACCTGTGCTCTCCCTCTTCCCCTGGCAGCCACTATATAGCCTGGTCATTCAAACCCTGTCCTTGTGAGTTATTGCTTGTGATCGACCCTACCAAGCATGTTTGATTAGAGTTATTCTGTGCCGTAGATAGTTTGTAAGTGTTGTTCTGGTACCCTGACCCGTGCCTGCCTGCCTGTCTGACCAAGTCTTTGGATTATCCCCTTTGATACTTCTGCCACCTTTCTGGATTGATATCTGTGTTACTGACCTTGAGCCTGCCCTTCCACTACAAACCAGCCTGTTCCTGTATATATTATTGGATTGATCAAATAGACACACTGTGCTCTGTGCTTGGATCCAGCCATCTCTCTCAGTGCATTCATTACAGACTCCAGCTAAGGCCCTTTTGGATTTGTGGAAGTTTGCAGTGAAGAGGTTTCATGCTAGGGTTGTAGATGCATGTTTTGCTTTCTGGCTAAAAAGGATGATTGTACCTGGTCAGGAGGGCGAGCCTGTCGGTAGCAGTATCCTGCAGCTGGAAGTTAGCGACAGAGACACCCCTCTGAATGGACCCCCCTTCACCTTCCACATCGTGTCCGGGAACGAAGACAGACGCTTCCAGGTAGACCAGGGAGGACTGCTGTCTATCATGGCCCCTCTCAAGTACAAGATCAAGCCACAATACCTACTGAAAATCCAGGTAATTTTTCAGTTCTCTTGGTCAATTAATCAATCCTTCAGTTGATCAATACCAAATCGTCTGAAAATACAAGGGATATTTCCCCTGAGAATACAGGCAAGGGCTTGCCCAATTACAAACTAAATCTGCAGGCAAAACATTACCTGTTTTTTGATAATGTAGTTTGTTTCTATTCCTGTTCTTGTCGTAGGTAACAGACAACGGTAACCCTCCTCTCTCCTCCATCTGTGTGGTGAAGATCAATGTCACTGAGGAGAGTAAGTACCCTCCATCTGTGATGCCCTTGGAGGTCTTCATCACCACCACAGAAGACACCTTCTCTAAACGACTCATCGGTAAGCTCCACGCCTCCGACCTGGACCTCCATGACACTCTCCACTACAAGCTGGTGTCGGAGTCTCCCAGTGAGGGAGACCAAACGCTGAGCTTTGACTCCTCTGGAAGTGTCTCCACGTTCTCTGTAGACATGATGGGTGGAATGATCTGGGCAGACAAGGACCTGAAACCTGGTCTTTACTCCCTTAATGTCAGCGTCTCGGATGGGAAGTTCAGTGTGTGGGCTGGGGTGAAGATCCACGTGTGGAAACCCACCCAGCAGGCTTTGGACTTTGGGCTCACTCTTCAGCTAGCTGGGCTTTCCCCACAGGAGTTTGTTGAAGACCACTGGAGAGGCCTCCAAAGGAGCCTCAGCATAGCTCCTGGTGTAGCCAGACAGGACCTCCACCTGGTCAGCCTCCAACAGCAGCCTGACACCAAGGCCCTGGAGGCTCTGTTGCTCTGGAAGCCGCATGGTGGAACTGAGGAACCGTTACCGACCAACCGGATGGCGGGTGTCATCGCTGACATTGAAGACTCGTTGGGCCTCAGTGTTCTCAGAATGCATTATAACGGGTGCCTGGGGACTTGGTGCCCTCCTCGAGGATGCAGGAGCTTGGTGCAGATGAGAGGGGAGACGTTGAGTCACTATGCCTCAGCCAGGGCCGGCTTCATCACCCCACAGCACACTTGGGAGACCGTTTGCCCCTGCAACGGTAGGTGGATGTTTTTTTTACATAGGCACCTACATCTCTACAATCACCGTAGGCGCCTGAATTTACATCCTTCACTCACTTCAGATTCCTGGAGGGATTAGTGGAAGTGCTGCTACAGAGGCCTACAGGAGGATAATAGGATAAGTCTATTCATTATCTGCTCGGCCTTTCTTCTCACTGTCGCCAGCCTGGCAGACATATTTAGTGTAGGTGGTCTGTTGAGCAAGATTATCATGTTAACGCCTATTATTTAGACTGTTTTGGCTAAACCTAAAGCCTCAACAAAATATCAATTGGAATCTGCCTATGGGGGATCTGAGGTTTCTTTTTTGAGGAATTTGACTGATTTTTACCAAACCCAAGACTCTTTGATAGAGCAGACTTGCTAATGAAAACATTTCCGTGAATATTCCTAATTAAGGTTGGCTGGTAATCAAAATGAAAGCTTGAATATTGACGTTTCGGTTGAAATCACACATTGTTTTTAACATTTACATTTGTTTTCAGAGTCTGCTATAAGTTTTGATGGAAATGGGTACCTCAAATACCTATACCAGACTGAGAAGCAAAACTTCCATCTCTCTCTGCGCATCAAGACCTCCCAGCAACAAGGCATTGTCATGACTACCAATGCTACCAACTGTGGAACCTTGAAGGTAAAACTCTCATGCACTGCTAATTATCACAAGATTTAGAAGAAGCATGTTTTCTTGGACTGTCCCAAAACTGAAATCGGCTTCATAAAGCACCTGTTACAGCAGCAGTTAATTCAAATGCTTTGTCCAGAGGCAGTGAGTGAGTTAAATCCCTGGGGAAGCCAAATCGAAAAATCTAATCCATATTACAACCTCTGTAAGACATTATTTGTAGCCTGTACATATACGTGGTTGTACTGCAGAGGACAACGATTTCACATTCAGTGTTGAATAAATTCCTTCAAATGTTTTAGTCATCATAAAATCACAAGTTTGAAAGAAAGCAAAGACTTGCCTCCAGCACCAATTTAACACAAATCACCTATTCTTCTAACCTACAGCAGTGAGAACTGAAGATAGCAAACAAACATAGCAATTTGTCCCCAGGGAGCTGGATATAATTAAATCACTGGCCAAACCATCCATAGCTATTTAAGAAATGACAACTTTTAGCTAGCTAGTCACCAAAGCAAAACAACATATCACTGAGGAAGTATATTTCATCTGTTAGTGGCTTTTTTAATTTAGTGTGATTTCACTGGAGTGAACCCAGATCCAAACTGCCTTGGAGGGTGTTTTCTGGCACGAGGCCCTACGCACAGTTGAGCTCAAAGCTGACTGGATAATTGTTTAATTTTTATTCATAGAGATGTTAAAGATGTCCATCAATGAGCTGGTATGGCAGTCATACTGTTTTTAGCCAGATAGCATGAAATTCATGGCCCAAACACAGACATTCAACCGCTTGTGAAATTTAAGGAATATTATGAAAACAAAAATAGGTTCTCCTGACTTACATGAATATACCTTACTGGCTTTGTGAAATGTTATACTGACTACAATTTAGCATTGCATTATTACCTGAGATGAGAAGGCATATTTGCTTTTGCTTTGACTGAATCTCTGTACTTAAACAGTTTTACACACACTGATGAGCCAAAACATTATGATCACTCACAGGCGAATGCCGTTGATCATTTCCTAAAAATGGCACATGTCATGGTCTGGGTAGATTAGATGGTAAGCAAACAGTCAGTTCTTATAGTCAATGTGTTGGATGCAGGAGAAATAGACAGGAGTAAAGACCGGAGCAACTTTGACAAGGGACAAATTGTTATGGTCAGATGACTGGGTCAGAGCGTCTCTGAAACGGCAAGGCTTGTGGGGTGCTTCCAGTCAGCAGTGGTGAGTACCTACCGACAGTGGTCCTCATCGATACACGAGGGCAATGAAGGCTTTCCCGTCTGGTCCAAACCGAGAGAAGCCCTACAGTGGCACAAGTCACAGAATATGTTAATGATGGTTATGGGAGGAATGTGTCACAACACAGTGCATCACACCCTGCTGCTTATGGGGCTGTGTAGCCGCAGACCGGTCAGAGTGCCCATGATGACACCTGTGACCACTGTCAAAAGCGCCCACAATGGGCACGCGAGCGTCGGCACTGGACCTTGGAGCAGTGAACGAAGGTTGTCTGGTCTGATGAGCCCCGTTTTCTTTTACATCATGTGGACGGCCGTGTACGTGTGTGCCATTTACCTGGGGAAGTGATGACACCAGGATGCACTGTGGAAAGACGACAAGCCGGTGGAGGGAGCTCTGGGCAATGTCCTGCTAGGATTCCCTGGGTCCGGGCATTCATGTGGATGTCAATTTTACATGTGCCCCTCTACCTAAACGTTGTTGCAGACCAGTTACACTGCTTCATGGCAATGATATTCCCTGATGGCAGTGGCCTCTTTCAGCAGGATAATGCGTCCTGCCACACAGCACACATTGTTCGGGAATGGTTTGAAGAACATGAAGATTTCAAGGTGTTGCCCTGGATTCTAAATTCCCCAGATCTCAAACCAATTGAGCAACAGTGGGATGTGCTGGACCAACAAATTCAGTCCACGTCGCTCCACCTCACAACTTACATGACTTGAAGGATCTGTTGCTAATGTCTTGGTGCCAGATACCACAGGACAACTTCAGGTGTCTTGTAGAGTCCCCCCCCCGTCCCCCCCGTTCAACCCCCCCCATATAAATATAAAATATATACAAAAATTAAGTCTCATAAATATCAAAGAAGTAACAAAGACATAGAAGCAATGTGTAGTATATAAATACTAATAAAAAAAAGAATCAAATTTTTACTTCTAACAAAAATAAATAAAAATTAATTGCACAAAGCCTAGATGTCTCCTCATCCTGGCCAGTGCCAGAGGGTGCTCCAAGATCTATCAGAAGTGCCACTGAATTTGCATTGAAATACAGTAAATGAGTCTGGCACCCAGGCTTGGAATTTCATCATTTTAGGGACAAGGCCATTTGGCCTTCGGTTTCACAAAAATGTTTAGGACACAAAGGCCACATGCCAGGGCACAAATGCCATTGATAAGGCCATTGAGTGGATTTGGAGCTTACCAATAAACAACTTGACTTGTTGATAGGAAAAAACATGCATGGCATAAAAACATACATTATTCACTTTTTTAATATCATATTTTGAATAATAACTTATTATAACTTATGTTTTTTCCACATAAAAAGTTAAATTGTCATGTTTTAATCATTGAAATTACATCTACTCCCCCTCAACATTTTTATAGATTCTGCAATGTTTCATTTCAGAAGTTTTAGTAGGGAGCGTTCACATGACGACAACAAACAGACTACGGTATTGACAGTTAAGTAACGTTAAGGCTAGCTAGCCAGAGGCATAACATTACCCCAGTTAC
This sequence comes from Esox masquinongy, assembly GCA_016801175.1. Taxonomy (NCBI): domain Eukaryota; kingdom Metazoa; phylum Chordata; class Actinopteri; order Esociformes; family Esocidae; genus Esox; species Esox masquinongy. The sequence goes on from JACXGI010000814.1 coordinate 11,692, forward strand.
CCAAGAGCAAACCGCGAAGTATATTTTAACATCATAATCACCTGCGCTAATGAGTACGACCTAAATAAAAAAAATATACTGACTTTTTTGTGCGCGGAGCAAGTAATTCTTGTTTTCTAATCTTTCACCACAAACGCTGCCATGTCGAGTAATTTCAAACCTAACTTTACTTCTCGGAGTTTTCAAAAAGCGTTCAGGTGTATTCTCCCACTCGGAGGTCGGATCTTTCCCACATCCCAGTTGCTCATGAACGCACCTTCCAAAACAGAGGTTTGATTCATGTAAGCACTAAATAAGTCAACTATCTATCGATAACTAGCTAGCTTGCTTACCTGCATGTAGTCCGTTCTTGTGGTTGTTCTCAATGGTGAACTACAAACAAACTTTCGAACAAACTGCTGACCGCGAGTTTTTCACAGTGGCAGGGGCACAAAGGCCATAGTGGCCGTAAGGCATACAATGATTTTCGGGGCATCATGGCCAGAGCGAAGGGCAAGACGGCCATCGCCGTGACCGCATTGAAATTCCTACGCTGCTGACACCCTAAAAACATGTGTATAAATATATTAAATATACATGTAATTATGCACAATTTATCAAACTTACCGAGTAGGAACCAAATGAACCATACAACCTCCTTGGCTTATTCTAGGCATACCCCAAGAATAAATATATCACAAAATAGAAAATATCAGCATAATATAGATGTCTTCAAAATTAGTCTACACAGCATAGGAAAACTTACTGAGCTCAGGACCTAGTCAAAACAATCACAGAAAACCCTTCTGATGTCACCTCAATGAAAGTTAACCAAATCAATAATATGCTAGTTAGGTTGTAATTGTTTTGCTGCAGGCTACGCACATAATGGTGAAACTGTGTGAGATTATATCCAATTTTACATAGGGCGGTCCTGTCCAACTAGCTATGTGTAATAGCATAGCAAGCAATACGGACTAACAAATTAGTGTTATGCTAGCGTTTTTCATTACATGCATAATATTATACTCCTAAAGAGATGACAGATGCATACCTTTATCTTTTGTGCATTTCTCCTCCTTTTCTCTTTCCTAAACTGGGCACCTGATGGCTTAAACCTTTTCTTATCCATTTGTGTTAAATGGATAACACAATGGAGCATCTCGAGGATCAATACATTACCCATCCCCCAGCACTGTTAACCAAGAGTCAAGACTACACCTATTCACCTTGGTGTGCAGACTGGTTTTATATTATTCTTAACGATTTTGCACAAACCAGGAAAAAATGCAACAATATGTTTGTAACTATATAGTATTATGAATGAATTGTGGTTTATTTGGTAGCATTTCATAGTGTGACTGATTTTACTAATTGCATTAGTACTGTACAAAGTTAGACATGCGCTTTTTGACAGATTCCCCCACTCTCCCTACCTCAGGCTTCCTGTGGGGAGGCCTTCCCATCTCGTACATCTGAGTGGAAGACTTTCCCAGGCAGTAATCTGCCTCGCTCACAAACTAGAATTGGGGCGTCTACTCCGACAAGGTTAATTGACCCACAGTCCCACACAGTGACATGATATCATTTATGTGAGGTGCAAACCAGCAATAGAAAAACCGATCACACAAATGTTACCATTACAACATTTTTTTTGTGTGGGCGCCTCGTGCCGCCCCCGGCAAGATGTCGCCCTGGGTGGCAGACCATGTCGTCTATATCTAACACCGCCGCTGGATTCACTCGCCTTTCTGTGAATCCTCTCCACTTCTAACTGATCCAACCTTGTTGTTGTGAGGACTATCTCAAGTTCTCCTGGCACTTTTTTTCTTGCCACATTCTTGCCACACAGTTTTATTTTGTAGAGGATTGTGGATAGACAAAACATAATAATGTAAAGACATGTTAGAGCATTTTTTCTACGACAGCGACAATGGGGAAACAGAGGTGAGAGTTGTAGCTAAAAGATCAGTGGTTAACACCGACTGGACACAGACTCTAGTCCCCTTGGACAATATTAAAGCAGTGTAGAACTAAGGACAGAGACAAGGGTCCAGATACAGTGTGACCTATCAGAAGGCAACCGTGGACAGGGCCAACCAGGCAAGCAGGAAGTAACTTCACCAACTTCAATCATGAGGCGACCTGTTTGTACAATTCTACTTGGAAATGTTAAGGTTTCGCTTCCTTAAAATTGTTGGCAACTCAGTTGAAGCACTTTGTAAAACTTTCAATCTTGTACATGCTTCAGAAACATCTATAATTTAAATTACGTTTAAGAGTTACTTTAGGTGTTGACAAGACGGGAGAAAAAATGATATAGAGCTGCTTGCTGTGGTGGAGTGTAGTCAGAGCTCTGTATTTTTATGGAAATAGGAACATCTATCTTGTGAATATCTTATTTGGTGCATAGAAGAGTCAGTTTTGTGTGCATGTAAATAGCGACATTAAAGTGAATATGAAATGTTTGTATATTTTGAATGAGATGTAGAATCCTCAGTGCTTGGCTCAGATGAAACTTTGACCTACACTTGAAAAGCAAGTAACACCACTCATAATAGATTCCTTATAATTTTTGTGACATTGAATATACTTTGTAGAATTTTTAAATTGTTTCACTCTTCGAACATCAAAAGCAGCATTTCTTTTACCCCTGGGTTTTGAATGGGTCCATTTTATTTAAGAAAACTGCTTCAAAAAGAATTGTTAAACATGGTCTTTTAAGAAATGCCTTTTAGTTTACAGTGGCTTTGAGTAGTGGCATCGGTGACAGCATTAAAATGAAATGTTAAATACTTTAAAGCTGTAGTAGAAACATTTTTGACCTGAAAATGATGGCCATAGCTTACTCATATTGTATGATGATTTACACCAATAGGTCATAATCTCAATCAAAGTATGATATATTCAGCATGTAAGTTGTAATTCTGATTGTCCCACATGGGATGTTTCTGTAAAACTGCTGCGTCTATTCCTGTGAGATGAAGTGCAAATTCTTTTGTCTACATTTCGGTTCAGGGCTGGGTACTTCCACTGTTATGACAGCCTGGTTGTTGCCGTAGGCCCTAACTCAAGATGAGTAGTTTGGACCACTATTGTAAATTAATTTTGCATGCCGCCAGGTGCCTCAGACAAAAACATTATGGTCATTTTCAAGCATTCTCTTTATCCTTTAGAGACTAACCCAGAGCATTGCACCACACAAAACAAACCCCCCAAATGCTTCTATACAGACTATCTATATAACCATAGCATTACCAGAGCATTATCAAAGCATACTTTATATTTCTATTGCAGATTTGTTGCTGTGATTTTAGATAATACATTGAAGTAAAAGAATAGGCTTGCATGTCCAAATATTAATGACATCTAGAATCCTACACAGTTTTTGTATTAAAGTACCCTATGGCAATAAAAACGTTCCCACAGCCATGTTGTAAATTTGTATTAGCAACCAGTCTTCAAAAGTGGAATTTAAATGAACATTTCCAGTCTAGGGTGAAATTACTTTAAAATAGGGGGCAAGAGAGGCTCTTGTGGACACTTTTAAGCATGTAAGTTTAAAGGTGAAATTGAAATTGTGTTTTTCATTAAATTTCTAACATCTGCTTTTGCTGTTTAGCTCTTTCTATTTCCATACGTATTCTTTTAATTGAAATGTGAACACTTGGGAAATGTAAATTTCCCAAGTGTGAACCAGCAGTGGGATGGAAGCTTACCTCCGAAAACTCCCACGGCAAGCTTGAAACTCTGATGTTCTCTCTCCAAATTGGAACAACAATATTGATTTGATACACAGTTGAACAATAGGTTTTTATGTCTTTTGGCAAAGGAAAAAAAAAAATCAAATCATATGAAGCTTTGACATGCGCTCTGTCATTAGCTATTCTTTTAATTATTGTTTTAGTGGTGTGAAGCATTAAACTCAACCCCAGGATAGAGAGTAGGTATGTAGAGTAGGTACGGGAATATTCCAGGTCAGAGGATAAAGCAACAGTTGTTGGTAGCTTTGAAGAGTTGTGTTTGTGTATAAAGTAGAGACATGTGGATGCATGTCCCGAAAGGGTACAGGGTAAAAACAAGTGGGAGTCACCTATCTATCCTCCGGAGCCATGCTTTTGACAAGCTGTAGCACAGAGTATTCCTACTAGCAAAATAAGTGAGCGATTCCATGCCAAGCGAGTGTGGCCGAGTTTGTCGCTACGGGGGCGGTCAGGTTTAACTTCGCTTTCCTTGGTACATGCTACGGGGCCCTGCTTGTCCATGACCCAGAGAGGCAATTCACTAACATGTTTAAGTAAAAGGATAAATAGAGAATTTGGGGGAAAAAACATTTCAATTTCACCTTTTAACTTTTCTTTAAAGACTCCCACAGTGACCTTTCCCCTGCTTGATGGGTGACTGTTGTTGGTGTGTTCAGAGGACCTCTGTGGTACGATTGTACAGTGGAGGAATCCATACTGTTATTCTGGCATGGATCCTCCTTTATACGTTTAGGCTTCATGGCACAGTTAAAGAATACTTACCACCTCCCAAATCTCATGAACCTTTGTATTTTTAAGGAATAAGGGAGCAGCAGGCACATTCCCGTACCTCTAATGTTTGAAATTGAATTTGAGTTCACACCGATAACCAGCAAAATCTTTTTCATGTATACCAAGTACATTCCTTTTGAAATGGAAATGGATTCACCCATTTCAAACAAAAACATTTGTCAAAAGCTTGAGGCAAACGAAGACTAGGCGTCTTGTCAGATAAAGACGCAGTAGGCTTTATACACAGTTACGGCTCAGATGTATTATTACCAAGGGAAAATAAGACCCCAGACATAAGAAGAAGCCAATGTAAAGAAGCAGGTAGTCTTTCTTACTACCAGTCACAGTGGCTGCATCCCAAATGTCACATTATTCCCTGCAAAGTGCTCTACTTTTGCACTAAAGTATAAGGTCTGGTAAGAAGTTCAGTAAAAAGGAATAGGGGGCTTTTTGGGAGGCAATAGACATCAAACACAGTAATTCGATTTTTCTCTAAGTTGATTCACTTCACTGCAGGCAGTCCAGGCTGTTTGAAGTTTTGTAGCTCTGCTCAAACAACAGAGAGGTCGCTGTCCAGAATGGCATCCTATAATCATTATCTAGGGCACTGTTTGACCGCATCCTATAATCACTATCTAGGGCACTGTTTGACCAGGACCCATGCGTTTCTGCTAGAAAATAGTGCACACAGTGTGCCAGTCAGGACACGGTCAATCCTTTCAATCCCATATCAGCTCAATACTGAAGCTTCAGCTGACTCAATTTACTCACTCATGGCTAGAAGACATATCTTTAATCTTTTTTCCTCTGGGTGTAACATTTATTCGTCCAACTATGTAGATTTTACTTAATAGTAAACGTAGTTTAAATTGCTCTGCTGGTTTAAAGTAGACTTTGGTGTGTTTTAGACTGTTAAAAATGGTATTGTTCACTTTAAGACCTCTCCTGCTTAACTGTGTATATCTTCATTTAGTTTGCCCAGTGGAATAGTAACACAACTAAATAAGAAGTTATATCAAGAACTCCTATTCTGTTTTGCTCATCATTATTTGCCATAGCTGAAATGGTCACATTTGCATGGTGCGTAACTCTGTACAGTTCTTTGCCCTAGATGAGTGGGGCAAAACGGTTGAGTGTACTTGACACCTTTGGGACATTCCAGTTGGTCCAACTGAGGACAACCCCTGATCTTAAACGTCTCTCCAAAACAAGCAGACATGGGATCCCAGACCACCTTCTAGCCTGAATCCTAAATGGCAACCTAATTCCTACATTGCTCATTACTTTCATGGTCTGAAGGGCTCTGGTCAAAAGCAGTGCACTGACTGGGAAATAGTGTGTTACTTGGGATTCAAACCTCTCCTTCTGTCACCCTTTAATGCCTCAACACTGCACGCTGCTCCAGAGAGTTGAATCAAACAGAAACACTGGATATGAAAGCAAAGCACTAACACTCATGGAGTTGCCTGCTGAATGCTGAACAGCCTGACGCTGTGCTAGTTCATCCTCTCCCGGAAAAAAAACCTCAGAAGATTCTGCAGCAGCAATTAAGTGGCAAGCTTGAAGCAGATATTATTTAATAATGCATCGGTGCAGCAGGTTTGTGGAATGCTTGCAAATTTGAAATGTATACATACCTCTATGTATTTCATTATTTTTTTGAACATATGAAAATAAGAAAATGGGGGGAACAAGTTCATTGCTCATCGTTGGAAGAGCTGAGGCGATGACAATGTTGGATTTAGTGATGCTGATGTGGGTTTTGATGACCTTGCATTCCAACACTAAGGGTTTTGCCAGAAAGAATTGACGTTTCTATAACTGCATTCCGCTGTCCACTTCAAATCACATTGTCTGCAGTAAACAAAAAGCCAAGAGATGTTTTCTTTCCACACACTATTAACCATTGTATGTCTTCTGAATGCCCAGGTAAATAAAACCCCTCAATTCAATTGTGGCGTTCCACAGGGATGCATAATTGGACCTCAGATATTTTCAGTTTACACAAATGAACCGTCAAATGCATCGAAACTACATTGTAGCTGATGTTTAGTGGAACCATTCACTGTCAGAATATCTGATTGGTGGGAACTCTGGGGACTAGGACTGTATCTACAGCCTGTGGCTAGTTTTGCCTGCATATATATATATATATATATATATATATATATATATATATATATATATATATATATATATATGAACCATGTCCTCCTATATCCTCTCCCTAGTTGCTGGATGGGGAGCTGAGGTTCATGTACTGCTGTGGGAACACCCCTCCTGGGTCCCTCCGTATCCATGCGGCCCCACAGGTGTCGGACGGGAAGTGGCACCATGTCCTCCTGGAGGTCAACGGCACCGTCCTCCGACTGACCATGGACCACGTTCACACAGCCCAGGTTGTCGCCTCCGAATCCTGCCGTCTGACGCGGCCGGACGGGGCTCTGCTTCTCGCCGGCCTCCCGGGGCCCGGTTCCTCCACCGTCAGCTCCGGTAAGATCCAGGCCCAGGGACAAGGCTTGGTGGGTTGCCTGGAGGGTGTGGAGCTGAACGGGGAGCAGATCAGAACGACGGAGGACAGAGAGCAGGCCGGCGGTGAGAAGAGGAGGGTGTTCGGGGTCTACCAGTGCTGCGTCAGCAGGATGGATGTCGAACACTGCGCCAATAATCCATGTCAGAATGGTGGGACTTGTGAGGTGGAATCGAATGGCGGTGAGTCACTTAACACTGGCCTACTGTATGAACCTGTACACATCATGGGTTCATGTTGAGATTAGGGAGACTGGGGACTTATGTCGTGTCAAGGTAGTAGTATAAAACCAAAATAGCCTGAAGCTATGCTCAGTACCAGTCAAATGTTTGAAGTGTGTGTACGGTGGTGAGGAAAGGTGTGTGTGGATGTTCTGAGAAAGAGAACACTACATTCCATCACAATTACCACTGAATCATATACGTTGGAGGTGGAAGCAAAATAGAACAGCCAATGCTAAAATGTGTCCTTGAAGACAATTTGAAGGCTTGTGTTTCCGAATCTGTATTCTAAAAACGTTCTGTTTGAATCCCCATTACATTGAACTGGTAATCACACAGTGTCTGTAATCAAACAATTAAAAGAGGATTAGAGGAGATGTTGACGAATGTTCTGAAATTCCTTAGTGAGATTTCCAGGCTCTGTAAGCCATAGTATATTGTCTCTGTTTTGGTGAGGTGGATATTCAGAAAAACCACAAGACAAGGTGAGAATTATATGCTCTGTATTATGAACACGTGGCAACAAATCCTACAGGCTTAGAGAATATATTGGTGTTGTTTATTGATATTAGTTCTGAGATGTACCTAGACATTGACAAACAGTTTTTTCCCCTATTTCCTTTTTTTCCCCCTATATAGACAAAAATCGTATAAGATTTGACATGGTGCCATCAATTAACATTTCTTAAAGTTTATGGCTCCAAAATCGTCTCTAAACTGTGAGGTAAAAATGTATTCCGTGGAAAAGTGTACAGAACAATGTAATATTAATGTATTGGTTTACCTTTAAGGGCGGCAGGTAGGTTATGGGTTAGAGTATCAGACCAGTAACTGGCATGTCAAAAAACATTTATTCTGTCCTTGAGCAAGGCTGTTATCACTAGTTCCTTCCAGGTCATTGCCGAAATTTTCTTCAACTATGATCATTTTCAAGAGTCTGATCTCTTCATGTCTTGACGGTCTGTTCAACTTACAGAGTTCCGCTGCGGCTGTCCGGAGTCTTTTCACGGCCCCTACTGTGAGCTGTCCAACAACCCATGTGCCTCGGAGCCCTGTGCCGAGGGTGAGCAGTGCGTGCCAAGCACTCAAGGTGACATCTGCATCTGCCCGCCGAACGTGGCTGAGAGCAGGTATGTTTCCTGTCATATAGAGCTATTCCTAAAATAACGGAAAAAAACCCTGAAAGCAACAGATTTACCAGACAATTAACATCTGGCACATCTCATCGCTTATCTGCTTTTAATGAAAACGGCGCCATTTTACGGTGTCTCTGTAAGTCATGGAAATTTTTACACGTGTTAGAGGATTGAGGACTCGGGAAAGCTGACCTTGTCAATGCATACGAAAGCACACTAATGAATTACCGCGTTACAGTTTCCAGTCACATACTTGCTGTTCTTGATTGTTCCGCATCACTGCAAAGCTGTACGTGACACTGCAATTTCTCCCCTAATGTACTTATCCGAAGGACATTCATCTATGGCCATACCCAGAATAGACCTCACACAAAGTAGAAAGAAATACATTATGGATTGTTCAAAACTATTATATCTTATACCATTGTATACCATGTGGTTAAATTTGTGACACACAAATCACTGTTTAGCATTTTGTACCTTTAACTGTTCTTTAACACCTCCATCTGTTTCTTCTTGTAATACTTTCCCTCCAGCTGTGAGTCTAGATTGTAAGCGAAAGCGCTAACTTCCATTCTCAGCAACCAAATGGCTAATATAGTACACTTTTTCTTCTTTAGCTGTCCGGGAGGGGCCTGTACCATCTCTGAGGGTGGCATCCGATGCGTTACTAAGCCGGTAATGTTTCATGCTAAATTACAGTACCTCTGTTTGAATGCTCTGTTTAAGCTTAGCCTGGGTTGCGGAAAGATCCTAGATAGGTACAAAGAAAACATCCCCCATAGAGCAGTGTAGATAAGCTAGCTTAACGCTGTCTCATCTCATCAACGCAGGATCCTAACAGTCAGCGACGCTTCATCGAGATCGTGGAGATCTGTGCCGGCTTCTTTGGGGTCGTCTTCCTAGTGGGTGTTTTTGTCTGTGTCCGCAAACGCTACGTCCACCAGAAGAAGAAGAAGCCGGCGTGCGTCCAGGACTCAAACGGATACTTTCAGCCCAATCCTGCTAAATCCATGATGGCTGACACTCCGGACGTCAGCCCTATCGAGATGTGCACGCTGATGTGTTCAGGTAACGACCTGGACAATGTGAACAGTCCCTTCAGATCCCTGAGGCCCTGCAGCCAAATAGATCTGGGGCTGGGCTCCCAGGTAAGCCTTAAGGCCGGGAAGCCCCAGGGGCCTGTGGTTTGCAGTGTGGCCCCGAACCTCCCACCGCGACCGCCGTCCAGCTCTGACAACGAGTCCATCAGGAAGAAACACTGGGATCAGGACTATGAAGGTAAGTTCGTAGACACTGTGCTACATACTATGACTCTCCTTCAATATACACACTAGCCTGCTGCCCAGAGTGAGCCAATGTATTGGCCATTGAAAGGGTTTCACTGGCTGTTTGAGTTTTGACTTTATTAGTAGCAGCATATACGTGTCTGTTTTCACTCGCACCCAGCGGTAACTGACAGCATTCAACTTACATAACAGGTGACCAGGGTTGCAAACCGAGAGATATTAAATCAGCAATAAGACACAAGGAGATGTGTTTTAAACAATGTACCATGGCTAAGAGCTGTTCGTTTTGTGTAACCCAGAAGGCTTGGACACTGCACTTAGCCAAGTATTATAGACAATATATCCAAACACTGCAGATGCTTTGTTGCTATTGTACACAAGTTACCAACGCAATTAGAGCAGTGAAAAGTGATGTAACGTCATGTACGTGGTAAATAGTCTCTTATAAACCAAGTGGTTTAAATTCTGAAAGCTGATTGGCTGATAGCTGTGTCAAGATCAAGATCATCTCTTTTTCCTTTGTCTCAAATTCATACGGTAGCCTAGGGTTTTTTGTTAAGAGTTAGTTACTGAAACGTCTCTGGTTCAAATCCCCTTGGCATTATAAATACAGCTGAAAATCAATGTGCCCTTGAGCAAGGCCCTTAACCCTAATTGCTTTTGGATGAGAGCATCTGCTAAATTACTCAAATGTAAAAAATGTAATAAGAAAAACACCGCTCATGCTACTCATGCATGTATTCATGTTCTACCAGATTATCATGTGTGGCTTATGTGCGGTGGTCATTAATAGTCAGGTCAGGCAGCCAAGCCATTTACTGCAGAGCATCGCTTTCAAGGTGTTGAATTTGAACAGATTTTTCATTACCCAGAGGTTATAACACATTAATGAGTTTTCGGACCTTTGTCACAGACAAGGACAGTGGGGTGAAGTGTCATTTTAAAGGCAAGGGGACTGCACTGAATCACTGCTCTAAAAGATGAGTGTATCCCTTTCATCTCTCTCCCTCTGCAGTGTACCCCGCCGACCCCGACTACTACGGTCGACCGATCCCCCCGGCCCATGAGTACCCCCCGACCCGGGAGTTTCCGCAGTTCGACATAGTGGAGGACACCTACGGCTCCGTGGCGGCGTCGAGCGACTCCCGTAGGAACTCTCGCTTCGGGGGGTTCCCTTTTCCCCTGGAGCGCTCGGACCGCCGCGCTCCCCTACCCCCCTGCTACAGTAATCAGAACCTGGACGACTTCCTAGGGCCCGACGGGCAACCTTTACCCAGCTCCCAGTGTCCCAACGAGTATACCGCCATAAGCTACTATCCGACGCGACACGCCAGCAACACGGACAACGTGACGTCGGGATACCGCCCCCTCAGCATGCGCCTCAGCGTCGCCATGCCGTCCTACTCAGACTGTGAAGCCCCTCCCCCTCTGCCCCAGCAGGCTGGGCGTGCAGGACAGAACTCCTGCAGTTACAACGGTTCCGACAACGTGGAGAGCGACTACGGAAGCTGCGAGGAGGTCATGTTCTAGAAGGTTTCGCGGGGTTCTAGTCTAGAAGAACTAGTGGCGAATTATGAAGAACTTCTTGGCAATTAGAGGATACTCAGGGTGACTTCTCCAAAAAGACTGAGTTTTGAACGTTCTACAGAACAGTGATGTAGTGGTAAAAAAAAAAAGAAAAAAGTAACATCTGATCGCCGGTCGTGATGAAAAATGTGACTTGTTATTCTTTCACTTCTTTTGCTTTTTCCCAGAACAGTTGGTTATATGTTGGGCAACTTTGGGGTTAACTGCGCTTAGCTGTCTCCACTACACCCTAATTGAAACGAGGTGTAAAAGGAATTATAAATTGGCATTTCTTACAAGGTCTCTATAGAATGTGATTCATCATGTGTTGAGGAAATTGTATGGAGTGAATTCTTAGAATGTCTGCATAGAATGTGATTCGTGGGCTTCTGTATTCAATAGTCACAATAAGTCTTTCACATGTTGTTGCTAAGGGCTAAACAGAAATACAGGACGTCTACCTGAAACAATCACATCATGCGACAAAGATGTGCTGTACGAAATGGTGCAGCAATATAAAAAAACCTTGCTCATCTAAATCTCTAAGGACAAGAGTCGCTTTGTATAAAACCAATTTCTATTAACATGAATATGGCTAAAAACATGTTCACGCAACACAAAGATGGCTTGTAATGTGGTCTTGGTAATGCAGCAACATCAAACATTTATTCCCCCAAACTATTCTTGAGGGAGCAACACTGGCCTTCTATAAAGAACTGGCTTTGTGAAAAAAAAAAATTGGTTGCATTCATTAAGTCTAATGCATTCGCCTACCATTCAGCACATTATGTATGTATGTATGTATGTACATTGTTATGTTGTTATATGGTTGCAACCTAATTACCACCCTATCCCCTATATATAGTGCAACGAGGCCATAGGAAATAGGGTGCCATATCGGACACAGTTGTATGTGGAGACAATGAAGTGGGCTGAATCCTTAAACTAAGCAGAAAGTCTCAATGAATTGATTAATGTACAGTAAAAACACAAATATCCTACTGTATGTGTTTGTGCTAAAACAATAGAACTTTTGTTTTAATAATGTTGGCGCAACCTCCAAACAGTTCTGGGAATTGTAATGGTTGGTGGTGTTTGGTTGTTAACAGTATTTGAAGTCTAAACACATTAATGTGGTACCCAACCTGACGGCAGAGTGGTGTTATGTATCATTTATATCCATCCTGACATTCCAAATACAAACTCAGCTTTTATTTGGCTTGAATATGCAGGCGTGTCATGATACTGTTGTGATACACCTGTTCTCAACAGTGGTAACACAGTGGTGATACATTATGCAAATGTTGTGCTGTGTAGGCAAATGTCCGCAGTGTGTATTTCGTTCCAGTTGAAGTGAATGACAGGTTGTGACAGTAATTTCAGTTTACTAATTTTTTTGCAAACAATTAGTAACGTTGTGTATAGTTTACACACAAAATACAAAAATGTATTCTCTACAACCAACATTACTGCCATTATATAACTTTTTTTTTTTTACAAATTCCAACCAGTGAATAGTAATAACATTGATTTTGAGAGTTGATTATGTTTCTACCAATGCATAAGTGTGTCCTGGGCCAGTATATCCTATGTGGTGGCCCCAGTTAAGTATTTGAGGCTTGTGTGGAATGTCCCAGTGTCTTTATATGTGCTTCGTATGTGTGTGTGCTTGCCACATGAATGTATTGTTCTGTGTGTTACATTAGTATCAATGTGTGGTGTAACAACCTCATGTTCTTAAGTTGTTTCTCTGTGAGAGATGCTAAATGTTATGTTTCCATTTTGTTTTCAATTCTGTATAGATAACATGAATAAAATTATTTTATTGATAACAAGATTTGTTTAAGGCATCCATTTGACTCTTGTAAGAGTAATTCGCAGATGTTTTTTTAATGATCTCAAACATTGGTTACAAAGCTCTCCATGTACTGTAGCCTACATGTAATACCAAAAGGTACCACAAGGAGACACAGTTTGGTGATCTTTCCTTATCACACCAACATAGTAATGCTTAAGAATACATTCGCTTATTTTTTTAAATAACTATGGGGCACTTGTAACAGATTGATTCTGCATTTTATTTTTTTTATTTTTTTTTATTTTGCAGCCCTAAATAAGAAACATGTGGTTTTGAGGAATATGTTGGAGTTGTGAAAAAACAAATTCAACAAAAGGTCTACCAAAACATGTCACTGTGACATTGGAAATAAGTTAAATTCCCTTAATTACAATTCAAATCCAGTTAGTGTTCCACGTTGATTAAACATGATCTAATTGTTGAGTTGAAATCCCTTCTAAACAAAATTGATTCAACCAGTGGATTAGTGTAATGATAATTTCAGTCTATAAGTTAGCAGAGGAGATCCTTTAGATGTGTGACTGTGGATTCACAAGCATCTCATATGCTTAATGTGCTGTATCTCTGTACCAGAGAAGAGGCCTAACTGATGACACACTCTCACCCCACTTCAGCTAGCACACATCATCAACTAGGCTTGACTTTCAGTTTATACTACTGTTAGATTAGGGCTCTTCAATCTGTGTTGCACAAGTTAAGTGCTCAGGTGTGCTCAAGTTTTATCAGCCATGGGGAGAAAATGTGCCAATCTGTCCCTGAGGACTGCAGTTATCCATCTTTCATTCGGGTGAATAGGTGATGTTACTCGTCATGCAGGTCAAATCAATTTGTTGGTCACACGCTTCATTAAAAACAAGTGTAGACTAACAGTGAAATGCTTCCCTGCATGCCTGCCTTTTCCATGGCTGGTGGGGTGGCCGATTGCCCAGGAGCAAGCTATGAAAGTAAGAAGGCAGACGGATAGAGAGAGAGGGGGAGGGAAAGGAAAGGAGGGAGAGAAAGAAAGATAAGGGCGTGGATAGAGAACGAGAGGCACATAAGTTGTAAGCCTGCTACAACTACAGCAAAAAAAGCCTGCTTTGTTGCAATTCAGCAAGTTTCTGCCAGATGTTTGCTCCCGTGACATTTCTTGAGAAGCTGCCTGATAAGGATTATGCATGTCCCACCTAAGGGCTAAAGGATTTACTTAATCTAGAGTGAGCATGCATTGCCAAGGGGGCCCCATGATTAAGGCTAGGACTGCTACAACCAAGACATCCCTCTATTTCACATTCTTTGCCGTGCTGCTGAAGTTCTGAAGTAAATACATCCCTCTGTGGCAGTGCCATCTCTAGCCTTTTGGGGCCCCTAAGCAAAATTTGATTTGGGGCTCCCTGTCCCCTAGCCGTTGGGGGCTCTCTAGCGGTTGGGGGCCCCCTAGCGGGTCAGGGGCCCTAAGCGATCGCTTATGTCACTTATGCTTAGAACTGGCCCTCCTCTGCGGTCTGTGTAGTAACCACTTCCAACCAGAAAGCCCTGCAAAAAGAAGTGGCCTACTAAGACAATACGACGCCACATGTGAGGAACCCTCATAAAATGAGTGAAAATACAATGCACTTGTTTTGTGTGTGATTTTGACAGTAGCATGAACATTGCCTTGCTACTAGAATGAAATGTCTCCAATATTTATAGCAATAGAAGGTATTGTACCTGTCCATCATAAGCACTGGGTTGTCCAGAACAACCCGGCACACCCACAAACGCGCATGCGGTCCAGTGCATGGTCGTGAAGGCATGCATACAAACATCTCAGTTCAACCCTGCCCGTGTGTTTTGCAGGCAGGCAGGCAGGCAGGCAGGCAGGTTGTCTTGAGCGTTAGTGGGAGGGTGTTGAGGTGGAGGGTTGTGTTACTTAGAAATCACCGTCAACCTCCTCTTTAAACCAGCTGTCTGAAACAAGATTTGACATACAACCAGGTGTCAATCTCTCCCTGGGCCTGTCTGTCTCCATCAGGCTTCTGTGCATCTTTGCCACACACTCCACACACACACTCAACGTATAAACATGACACCATTCAAACACAACCCTCTTTTTAATAACATGCCGCTGTTTGAACTCCACACTCTCTCTTAAAACGTGACTCTTAAAACGTGACACTATTGAAACACTACCCTCCATGTAGAAATAGGTAGGTAGGAAATTGCACTGAGACACCAGGACATTGTAATTAGTTTGTGAAGCCTTTACATGAACAGACCCCATGTCTATCTGCCTTTTAGACACACACCTGTTGTTCGGGGTGTGATTCTCAAAGATGAAGCCAGCTAGCCAAGGTGTCACTCTTTTGCATTCATTTAAAGAAGCACAACAAACATCAGCACACATCTGATAATAATACATGACAATTTCCACAGCAATTTCAGGGTCACCAGATGGGAAGTGCACAGCATGTCTGCATGCGTTCAAAACAGAACCAACAGCAGTGCAAAATTACAACACAACAGTTTACATTTATGGGTAATTGTTGGTTGATTGTTCAGTGTAATTTAGGCCCTTGGTTTAGGAAACAAGCATGCAGCAGGCAGCTGTCATAGAGCAGACCATTTATCCCTATTCCCTACTGTCAGTAGAGGTAGAGGGAAATTATCTAATGGTGGATATCATCAGACAAATGTTGGCAAACTTATTAGCGCTGGGTTGTGTGATTGTCTCTCCTAGTTGTCTAAACATACTGTAACTGGAAGTCCCTGTGGATAAGAAAGCCTGGTAAATGACTAAAATGTAAATCCTTTGTTTATTCCTCTGCCATTTTAATTATCTTCCCATTGGATACAGCTGCACAAATTTGGCATGTGATGATGCCATGGCAACAGGAATTAGGTTAATGAGAGGGGCTATTGTTTTCATGTCTTTTTAAATTGATAATTGTTTTTCGCTCCTCCACTTGTCAATGAACAGTAAGGTGTCAGGAGTATCCTGAATAAAGAAACAAACACAAGACTACAGCAAAAACAACCAGCTTTAAGAAATGTCCCAGAAAGGCTGCTGGACTGTAATTTGCAGACTTTTACAGATACCTTGATTCATGTTTGTTTAGAATCTAGATCACACGAGCTAACAAACAAATAAACCATTTAACATATGAAATAAACATTTTAATAAAATGTTAACACCCAAAGATTGCTTAACGATTATTCCATTGTGGATTACTTCCATCCCCATTCTAAGAGACAAACAATCCTAATTTGATAGGTGTTGGTCCTTTAAGCTGTGTTTATCCCGCATTTTCTCCCAGACAATTCCTTTATCCATCTTTATGCTGGAGCTCAAAGTGTTTAACCTTTGACATGCTTAGAGTAGCCTAAGTAGCCACTAAGTGCCAGATCGCTATGCACACAATCTACAAATGAATGATGTGTTTTGTGGTATAACAACTTTCTCAAAGTGCCTATTTGTCTTTTCGTAGATCACCTGAACGATTCTTGGTCAATGAAATGATGAACTATCAAATATGTCAGTGCAGTAAATGTCTCTGTATTCAGGTCATGGCCTGGGGATTGAGAGATGTGGAAAAAAGGTTTGGGAACCTCTGCTACATATGGCAGCACCAACCAGGTCATGAAGGTTTGATAAGCATATCAGTCGCAGCCAATTAAGGTAATCAACCTGGAGAGAGAGGCCAGAAAAGAGCCCTCAAACTCAACTCAGGGCGTCGAGGCCAGTTTCATTCTTTGTTCATTGCAACTCTCTAATCAGAGACTTATTTTTGAGTCTCTTGAGACACCAGGTGGGTGATATTATTGATGAGGTAGAACAGAAAAACAGCAGTCTCCGGACCTCACTGGGTAAGGGTTGAGAATATTGGTTGTAGAAGATCAAAATGATCACAGGCAACTGCCAACTGAGGGATATACAAACCACTTTGCAGAATAAATAACTACTCTTTATTTTTGTGGAAACCAGTCAATCACAATTTAACCAAGATACATCATGATTTTGCTCCTCTCCAACAAGGCCTATGACTATGGCTGAGGGCCTGGCTGTCAGATTATTACGATCTCCATTTGCTACTCTTCCTGTAATCCACCTAAAACATCAAACACATGACAGAGTTCAGAACTGTTATAAGACCTGACAACACACTATTGATTACATTGATTTGAAATACATAAAAAATATCAGGTGACCTCCAAGAAGTGAATAGTGACAGGAGGGTTACAGTGGTGGGAACAGAGTGGTGCCATATTACCACATACTTGCGTGAAAAGTATCAAAGCGACAAAAAAAAGTAAGACAGGGCCAGAGAAGGACTCCTTTTCCGCCTGGGAGTTGCATGGTGCACCAGCCCATTTAGGAACGGGGGTAGCGGGGCATAATGTATTAATGAAAAATGCATGCTTTTTTGGGGCACTTAACAACTATATTATATTACAAATATATAGATAATACAGAACCCCTTTTGAATAAAATCTCAAATAACAAGAACACAAAAATATATAAAAAGTAGTGCTGTCAGACGATTCAAATAATCAGTCCTGATTCATCTCATTAACGTCTGTAGGAAAACTCCACTAAATATAATTTTAGAATGTGTTCAAAGTTTGCTCTTAATACACACAGTGCAAATCAGCGCATTATGCTGAAGATATCCTGTTTCGTTTTAAACTATGGACAGTGTTTGACTTGGAATTAAATGAATACAAGTTGTCACAGCCCTTAATTGTCAGTCCATAACTTACCACAATAACTGGCAGCATCAGCCATAACATTATGACCACCTGCCGAATATTGTTTAGGTCCCCTTTTGTCGCCAAAACAGCCCTGACCCGTCGAGGCATGGACTCCACTAGACCTCTGAAGGTGTGCACTAGACCTCACCAAGATGTTGGCAGTAGATCCTTTAAGTCCTGTAAGTTGCGAGGTGGGACTTCTATGTATCAGACCTGTTTGTCCAGCACATCCCACAGATGCTCGATTGGATTGAGATCTGGGGAATTTTGAGGGCAAGTCAACACCTTGAACTGGTTGTTGTGTTCTTCAAACCATTCCTGAACCATTTTTGCTTTGTGGCAGGGTGCATTATCCTGCTGAAAGGGTCCAATGTCATCAGAGTGCCGTTGCCATGAAAGGGTGCACATGGTCTGCAATAATGCTTAGGTAGGTGGTATGTGTCAAAGTAACATCCACATGAATGGCAAGACCCAAGGTTTCCCAGCAGAACATTGCCCAATGCATTACACTGCCTCTTCCCAGCAGAACATTGCCCAATGCATTACACTGCCTCTGCTGGCTTGCCTTCTTCCCATAGTGCATCATGGTGCCATGTGTTCTCCAGGTAAGCGACGCACACGCACCCGGCCATCCATGTGATGTAAAAGGAAACATGATTCATCAGACCAGGCTACCTTCTTCCTTTGCTCCGTGGTCCAGTTCTGATGCTCAGGTGCCCATTGTAGGCACTTTCGGCAGTGGTACAGAGGTCAGCATGGGCACCCTGACTGGTCTGCGGCTACGCAGCCCCATACGCAACAAACTGTGATGCACTGTGTGTTCTGACACCTTTCTATCAGTACCAGCATTAACTTTTTCAGTAATTTGAGCTACAGTAGCTCGTCTGTTGGATTGGATCACATGGGCCAGCCTTCGATCCCCATGTGCATCAATGAGCCTTGGCCGCCCATAACCCTGTTGCTGGTTCACCGCTTTTCCTTCCTTGGACCACTTTTGATAGGCACTGACCACTGGAGACCGGGAACACCCCACAAGGGCTGTAGTTTTGGAGATGCTCTGACCCAGTCATCTAGCCATCACAATTTGGCCCTTGTCAAAGTCACTCAGATCCTTACGCTTGCCCGTTTTTCCTGCTTCTAACACATCACCTTTGAGGACAGAATGTTCACTTGCTGTCTAATATATCCCACCCACTGACAGGTGCCATGATAACGAGATCATCAGTGTTATTCACTTCACCTGTCAGTGGTCATAATGTTGTGGCTGATCGGTGTATGTAGCCCATGTAAATCTAAATAAAAGTTTGCTGGTCCCATAGTTCTACCATCTTATATTGTTCTCTTGATTAAGGTACAAAGTACAACAACTGTTATGTTAGACTACTGAATTAAAACACATATTAACCCCTCTTATCTGGAGAGCAGCGGGGTGTGCAGGCAGATCCAACACTCAATCAGATCTAAGATTTTCAAGGTATTGTACTTTGATATTTAGGCTGAAATGTGGTTAGAAAGGGATTCAGGTGGGGGCCTGTAAACATCAGTAACCTTGATGGACGGTTAGCTACAACCAAATACTTGTGTCTCTATTAAATAATTCTCAATTAAATAGGCTATTGAATAGGCAATGGCATAAGGTAGTCAAGGTTCCTAGAGATGTTTATCCACAAACATCAATAGGGAAGATCTGTAATTTCTGCAGAGCACCAAATTGTTTGTTCATTCCACTGTAAGAATATGCTTCAGTGGAAACGCCACTGGCGACGACATTAGGCTAATGCTTAGCATAGATTAGCAAAAACAATAAATAATGATCACTTACCTACCTACAAGAAAGGTGTTAACAGGTGGACTCATGCAACACAACATATCGGGACAAGTTGGTGAATAAGGTCCGACTTAAGGGAGGCACGGCTGGCCTTTTCGTTCAATGGGTTTTTAGAGGGAGATTGCGCTGTGGGACGCAAGCAGAGATATTCCAATTTCCACGCATCCATTCAACTAACGGATGTGTAGCTTACTAACACGTTGCTAGGCAGGATTCTTAGACTAGAACCGACAAAATCATTATAGCCAAGCATTCACGACACGAATAGGAAGCAAGTTTATTTATATATCGAAATCCATACATAGAAGCAATTCAATGTGCTTTACATTAAAAAGAAAAATATAAAAATGCAATATAATTAAAACTGTCAGATTGTTACAATTCTCTAACCCGGCTGTCTCCAAGGGGACTGTACTTGAACTTCACCCCGGTATCTCAATCCTCGCACTCCAGCGCTTGGATGAACTCGTCAGTCCGTTTGTGAGATAATCTTCGCTTCGATGTTTTACTCGGCTCTCTCCAGGGGGACATTTACAGTTGTGCTCATAAGTTTGCATACCCTTGCAGAAATTGTGAAATTTTGGCATTGATTTTGAAAATAGGACTGATCACGCATAAAAATGTATTTTATTGAAGGATAGTGATCATATGAAGCCATTTATTATCACATAGTTGTTTGGCTCCCTTTTAAATCAGAATGATAACAGAAATCACCCAAATGGCCCTGATCAAAAGTTTACATACCCTTGAATGTTTGGCCTTGTCACAGGCACACAAGGTGACACACAGGTGAAAATGGCAATAAAAGGTGAATTTCCCACACCTGTGGCTTTTTAAATTGCAATTAGTGTCTGTGTATAAATAGTCAATGTTAGCTCTCACGTGGATGCACTGAGCAGGCTAGATACTGAGCCATGGGGAGCAGAAAATAACTGTCAAAAGACCTGCATAACAAGATAATGGAACTTTATAAAGATGGAAAAGGATATAAAAAGATATCCAAAGCCTTGCAAATGCCAGTCAGTACTGTTCAATCACTTATTAAGAAGTGGAAAATTTGGGTTACGGTTAGGGTTAGAAATTTCGGGGATCTCTTGATACCAAAACAAGGTCAGGTAGACCAAGAAAGATTTCAGCCAAAACTGCCAGAAGAATTGTTTGGGATACAAAGAAATACAGGCTGCTGTGAAAAAGACAGTGTGGTTGTTTCAAGGAGCACAATACGACGATACTTGAACAAATATGAGCTGCATGGTCGAGTTGCCAGAAAGAAGCATTTACTGCACCACTGCCACAAAAAAGCCCGGTTACAATATGCCCAACGACACCTTGACACGCCTCACAGCTTCTGGCACGCTGTAATTTGGAGTGAAAAGACCAAAATAGAGTTTTATGGTCACAACCATAAGCGTTGTTTGGAGAGGGGTCAACAAAGCTTATAGTGAACAGAATACCATCCCCACTGTGAAACATGGTGGTGGCTCACTGATGTTTTGGGGGTGTGTGAGCTTTAAAGGCACAGGGAATCTTGTGAAAATTGATGACACGATGAATGCGGCATGTTATCAGAAAATACTGGCAGACAATTTGCATTCTTCTGCACGAAAGCTGCGCATGGGCCGCTCTTAGACTTTCCAGCACGACAATGACCCTAAGCACAAGGCCAAGTTGACCCTCCATTGGTTACAGCAGAAAAAGGTGAAGGTTCTGGAATGGCCATCACAGTCTCCTGACCTTAATATCATCGAGCCACACTGGGGAGATCTCAAACGTGCAGTTCATACAAGATGACCAAAGACCTTGCATGACCTGGAGGCATTTTGTCAAGACAAATGGGCAGCAATACCACTTGCAAGAATTCGGGGCCTCGTAGACAACTATTACAAAAGACTGCACGCTGTCATTGATGCTAAAGGGGGCAATACACAATTTTAAGAACTCTTTAAGGGTATGCAGACTTTTGAACAGGGGTCAGTTCATTTTTTTCATTGTTGCCATGTTTTGTTTTATGATTGCACCATTCTGTTATGACCTACAGTTGAATGTGAATCCCATAAGAAATCAAAGACGTGTTTTGCCTGCTCACTCATGTTTTCTTTACAAACGGTACATATATTACCAATTCTCCAAGGGTATGCAAACTTTTGAGCACAACTGTATGCCATGTCTGTACATGCATTTTATATTCATCCTCAATGAATTACAGTTCTCATAACTGTTTACTGTACCACCCCGATATCTCAATCCTCGCGCTCCAGCGCTTGAATAAACTTGTCAGTCCTTTTGTGGGATGATATCCTACATCGATGTCTAAACAGCAGCACAAGAACTTGTATTATCCGTCATCGGCAGATTGTTACATTTACACAGAGGTTATTCCTCTGATAGCACCAGAACTTGCATTACAGATAAACGATTGGTAAAACATAGCAGAATAGAAATAGAATAACAATGAAATAACAAAACATTAAATGAAAGAGAGAAATATAAAATACATCATACAAATAAAACATTGAATAAAAAAATAGAAATATTTCATTGGGCATTAAGCGCTCAGTCATAGGCGCGTGAAAAGAGAAGTGTTTTTAACCGGGATTTATAAATGTATATGTTTGGGGCACGCATCTTCTGGTAGTTATTATAGTTATCGCAGTTTCGCCATGTTTAGTTTGGACTCTGGGCTCTACTAGCTGACCTAAGGTCATGGATCTAAGATCCCTGCTCGGTTTGTAATCTTCAAACATATCAGAGATATATATAGCACCACTTTGAAATCTATTCTGTAACTGACTGGAGGCCAGTGCAAAGATTTAAGAACTGAAGTGATGTGCTCTGTTCTCTTGGTCCTGGTTAACATTCTAGCAGCAGGATTCTGAATGAGCTGCAGCTGTTTTAAAGTGTTTTTGGGGAGTCCCATTAGGAGGCCATTACAGTAGTCAACCCTGCTAGAGTTAAAAGCATGGATGAGCTTCTCTTGATCTTTTTGGGACACCAAGCCCTTGATTCTGGCTATATTTTTAAGATGATAGAATGCTGTTTTGGTGACCGCCTTGATGTAACTGTTGAACGTAATGTCTGAGTCTATCAGAACACCAAGATTACACATTTGGTCCCTGGTTTTTAGGGCCCGTGAATCCAGCTCTTAACTAATAGTAGTTCTCTTACCTTTGTTGCCAAACACAATAATCTCTGTTTTATCTTGGTTTAATTTCAGACAAAATTTTGGTTCATCCAGGTATTTATGTGCTCTGGACAGTGACTGTGAATATATTCAGCTTTTGTCATACGGTTCGAGAGCCATATATATTTGAGTATCATCTGCATAGCTATCGTAGTTAAAGTTGTTGTTTTGTAGAATTTGGCCCAGAGATAGCATATAGATATTGAACTGAAGCGGTCAGAGAACTAATCCCTGCGAAACTCCGCATATCATAGCCACCCATCAGATTCATGATTACCAATGGTGACAAAGTAACTCCGGCCATCTAGATAAGATCTGAACCAATCAAGGACTGTCCCAGAGAGTCCTACCCAATTTTCCAGCCTATCTATAAGTGTTCTATGATCTACAGTGTCAAATGCTGCACTGAGATCTAATAGAACCAGAACTGTTATTTTATCAGAATCAGTATTCAGCTGTGTATCATTTAAAACGTTTATCAGAGTCATTTCAGTACTGTGGTGAGGTCGGAAGCCTGACTGAAATTTGCCTAAGAGACCGCTTGAGCTCACAAAATCTCTGAGTTGACTGAAGATCTCTAATGATATATTGAAAACTTGGTCTCTCCACATGTGGTACTTGAAAACATTCATGTCACCATAGGCTTACTAGTGAAATTAACATGAAGGTATACTTCAGGGGTACTCCGAGCAGAGCAAAATTCTGTCGGTGGTACAGTAACTGAAAAAGGTCAGGAGCCACATATATTAAATTAATCATACGTGTTTAAGCATTAACTTTGACAGCCCTAATAAAAAGTTAAATGGTAAATTACAATACATTTGGTTACATCAATACATCTTGCTACAATGCCTTTCTTTTTCAGCCTTGCCTTTTCCACTTCTTTTTTCTTTTTATTCTCCTTCTGTAAACCACTAGTCACTTGTCAGTCTGTCTCTTCGATGTAAAATTCCGGCATTGCTTTAAGATGTACAGTAACTTAACAACAAAGGTCTTCTGTGTCTGGAAAGACAGCCAACGAATTACTCAAAGGCGGCCTATTCAATGCTTAATTAATTTCTGTAGCCTAATTTTCATGATATAATCTCAGAAAATATGACCGTTTTTTTGTCACTTTGGTACTAATATTGCACCACTCATAGAACAAAAAACAACAGATCATCAAAAAAGCCCCTTTTCCCTCCAACTCTAAACACATCTGACATGGAATGAGTACCAGAAACAAGATCAAACATCAATGTGTCACCTAGCAAGATGTTTCATATTGAAATGCATTATGTTCATACAAAGTACATGCATGCTTTTTGATAGGATTTTCTTCTCTAGTGTAAATATAACTTTTACTATCACTATGCTCATTGTTCCTAATTGATCATCGCTCAGCCATTTGGTGAATATACTGTATACATTTTACATTGTTTTGCCAATTATGTTCAGATTGAAAAGTAGAGCATCACCACCACAAGGCCATAGATTTGTATATGACCAGGGTGGAATTCAATGTCACAACCTTGGTGTTGGTATTGTGAGCCACAAAAGACCACTGCATTGCCTGTGTGCTATACTTTCCCATCTATGGTAGTAACCATATAACCATATAATCCATGTGAACACTGACAATGTCTTTCAAAATGGAGCAGGATACACAGCAAAGGAGAGGAATAAATCAGAAAGCCACTGGATAGGCTCAAAACTAAAAACTCAGCTGATGGAAATATCACGTGTACATCTTTGTTGAAAATGCAGGCTTCTACGTGACCAAAACTTGACACAGTGTCGGTGTAATTGGCCAATGATCAACTGTCCATGTGCCTGGACAACGTGAGAGAAACATATCCTCATGTGCAGCCCTATCTGAAGATGGGGTGGTAGGACACAAGCCTCTTATTGGGTCTTCCAATGCTGAGTTCCTCAATGAAATTGTGTGGGATACTGTTAGGTTCCACCCTTTAGAAGTGATTCAGGAATGGTTTTGGTCTAATACCTAATTCCTGACCCTAGACCTGCCCCATAATCTCCTTTTCATTATGGAGGTGGAAGGTCTATGACCACCATCCCCATGAACATGTCACCCTCCTTCAGCCCACGGATAACTTAAAAGACTCATTTTGAAATATGTGTGTTAAATTGTTTGTGCTCAGACTAATTGATTGTTACAACGACTAAAATATCAGCAGTGCACTATTTCATGTTTTGATGACTTATGCAATGTACTTATTATATTTCACCAAACACTTGGTGTTTGAACCAATGAACTTGTGGTGAAAGATGGTTACAAACCAAATGAGAGACAAAAATGTTGTTTCAAATGCAAGTTTTAATTGGTTAAAAGTGTGATCAATTAGAGTACTAAGAGTTTTGAAAAACCACAACATCCTATTGATAATAGTACCAAATGACCAAAAAAAATGAAAATCATCAAACATCTTTTACAGCTGTCATTTATCATTGTATATCTGAATCACGTTTTTAGTGAAGGAGCTATATGGCACGGTAATAGGATTGCGCACCGCCCCGCACGGTGAGTTTCGTTTACGGAGGAGACCAGCGCAACCATAGTGGTAGCATCATCTGGAAACGGAGGTGAGAAAAGGAAATACTTTCTTAAGTGTAGAATCTGAATGAAAGATGAGACAACCGCGCTGCGGAGATACAGGTTGGAAGTCACAACTATTGCGCTCCACAAGAGTGATACGGAGAAAACCAGAAAATATTTTTTGTGGATTACAACCCGCTCAAGTGACACAGCAGATGCCCAGGAAAGCCGTAAAGTTCGTCGCACGCGCCATCACTATAATTTGATGAATTAAGGATTCCGTCAATGGACTGACATGATGAAAAAGGATTTTAATTAAGAGCGATTTTTAATGAGTTTTAGAGATTAACCGTTTGTCATCGTGGGTTTTTGTCACATTATTTTGGACATCTTTACACAAAATGATAACAAAAAATGTGGGAATAAAATCTACACCGAGGGCAAACTTAATTTCCCAGAAGTGTTGATTTGCCTACCCATAAATGAATTGTTCCTGGTATAAAAACAAAGCCCCATAATAATAGTAATAGTTGCTAAATGCCTTTTTTTATGAATTCCAGCATAGTTTCCCTAATTACAGATGATCTATGATTCCATTAAAAAAATCAAATTTTAAGTAACAGATGATGAGTTTAATGATGAAATGTGATTGACTGGACAAACAATGCAAGTCGTCATTGAAAAGACCAGGACCCTGCCGGACATACTCTCTTTCAAAGATGAACTGAGAATGATTGAAGAAATTGTGGCTCCTAGAAACTCTTCTTCACAAGGGGACAGAGAGGGGCATCATTACCCGTGGGTGGTAACCCTCCTGGCCAGTGTCTTAATCGCAACTATTGTGATAGACATTCTGGGAAACCTGTTGGTCATCTTGTCTGTCTTCAGGAACAGAAAACTCAGAAAAGCAGGTATAGCCTATTGCAAGTAGGCTACAGTAGCCGAACACTAATTTTTTCTGTGTAGTAGGTACATGAATCAGTGACTTCTCATGTTTTTAACTGTGCTTTTGCAGTTCCGAGATATCATGCACTATAAAAAATATATAGGAAATATGTTGATTCAACATTGCAAGGCTGTGGAAATAGACTGAATTCGATTTATTCAAATATTGCTGCACAAACTCACAATCCCGATTGACACTGGTCGCTTTACAATTGATTGAATCAACATGTTTTTTGTGTGTTTAACTGAGATGATTTTAAAGCCATGACAAATAGTGATATAAATATGGATGCAGTATCCAGTTATTTACTAAAGGGATTCATAACCTGGCTTTACCATATTTAAAAAGAGAGAGATTTTGTTATGTTGTTTCGGTTTAGGCCACTATTTATACGTCAGACACGTCGTTATGACACTTCTGCCAGTGCCGCTACTGCCGCATAGTTGAAATGGATCGTCGATGTGCTACTTCTTAATTGTGGCAAATAATTTAGCCACAGCTTCCCAGCTTGCTATCACCCAACAAGACGTATCACAGCCGACATAATTCAATTTGCTTCCAGAAGTGAACAATCCTTATTAATTACTGTCCCTGAAACGGAAAAACACCGATTTGCTGTACAGCTTATGTGTGAATGAATGTATATATAGAAATATAATTGGCAATATATTAATGGGGACAATGACATGTCAAGGATAATATGCATTATTTCTGTAGAAGCCACGCTCTACCTAGAACTGTGGAAAGAAACCAACCTAACAATTTAGACTCACTAAACTCAAAGGGCATGCCAGACTTCAGAGTACAGTGTAGCTGTCAATGATGGGGTTAATTAATTCCGTTTTCAATTCAGGGAAAGGGATTCTTAACTTAGGCTCTTATGTTAGGTGTCACCTAACTGAAAGTCATATTTCCTCCAATTATATCTCAGGGATCAAGAAAGGAATTCAAATGAAGACCATTAGGCTGGTTTTATAAAGACAGGCTATTTCATGCAGGTCTCCCCCTTTGTTAGATAAACTTATAAGGTTTCCAATGAATGCACACCCACTCCTTCCCTTCTCATCTTACTCACTATTTCCCTCCATGTCACTTTCAATTACTTGATAATTTGTGATGTCCTATCCTGTCCACACAATCATACCACCCCCTCTCAATGAAGAGGAGACAGGGAGCCAAGGCTAAGATCCAGGGGACTATGATCCTTCCACTCACTGTAACGCAATGAATTAACTCATGTTAGAGTTGGAGAAGTCACTCCAAGTTATATTCAAATCACAGAATGTCCAGTAAATGTTAGAATATAAGTTGAGTTATAATATTATTACATGCGTGGTATGTTGTGAATTTAATATATGTATTTTTATGTTGGCTAGTAGATAGGTAGTTATGATGTGGAACTACGCTAGTCTGCTGACAGTCGAGCAAAATCATTGTTCCTGATTAGCATGAACAACAGAAGGATGTAAATTTTCCTCCTCAGTAAAAACAGGAAACAGTCAAAGCAGCCAGAGACACCACTGCCGGAGAATCTCTGCCAAAACATTTTGGGAAGCTTGGACACTTGGACGCTAATATGCAGTTTTAACATGCAAATCAACATGACATAAATAAGGAACCCTTAAATCTCTTGATCTTACGCTTCATTCAGGTTGTACATCCTAATGTCTATGAAAATTATTACGGCTGAGATGTGTTCAGGACTGGAATGATAAGTAGCAGCCAATACATCTTAGTTAGGAGTAGAATAATTTTTCAAGGTTCCATTTTATTGATTAAGTTTCAATGAAAGAATATGTCTAAAGAGAGGATAGGAAATCAATATAAAGAAAAGTGTCACAGGTGCTCAGAAATAGTTAATTGACCAACTTTAAAACTACATTTACAGTGGATATAAAAAGTCTACACATCCCTGTGAAAATGCCAGGTTTTTGTGATGTAAAAGACTGAAACAAAGATAAATCATGTCAGAACTTTTTTCACTTTTAATGTGACCAATAATGTGAACAATTCAATTGAAAAACAAACTGAAATCTTCGAGAGGGAAAAATGAAAAATAAAAACCTTACAATAACCTGGTTGCATAAGTGTGCACACCCTGTTATATCTTGGGATGTGGTTGTGTTCAGAATTAACCAATCACATTCAAACTCATGGTAAATAGAAGTCATTACACACCTGCCATCATTTAAAGTGACTCTGATTAATGACAAATAAAGTTCAGCTGTTCTAGTAGGATTTCCTGACATTTTCTTAGTTGCATCACAGAGCAAAAGCCATGGTCCGCAGAGAGCTTCCAAAGCATCAGAGGGATCTCATTGTTAAAAAATATCAGTCAGGAGAAGGGTTCAAAGGAATTTCCAAAGCATTATATATACCATGGAACACAGTGAAGACAGTCATCATCAAATGGAGAAAATATGGCACAACAGAGACATTACCTGGACGTCCCTCCAAAATTGATGAAAAGATGAGAAGAAAACTGGTCAGGGAGGCCTCCAAGAGGCCTACAGCAACATTAAAGGAACTGCAGGAATTTCTGGCAAGTACTGGCTGTGTGCTACATATTTGGCAACAATCTCCCGTATTCGTCATATGAATGGGCTATGGGGTAGGGTGGCAAGACGGAAGCCTTTTCTTACAAAGAAAAACATCCAAGCCCAGCTAAAGTTTGCAAAAACAAACATCAAGTCCCCCAAAAGCATGTGGGAAAATGTGTTATGGTCTGATGAAACCAAGGTTGAACTAATTCCAAAAGGTATGTTTGGCGCAAAAACAACACTGCACATCACCCAAAGAACACCATACCTACAGTGAAGCATGGTGGTGGCAGCATCATGCTTTGGGGCTGTTTTTCTTCAGCTGGAACCGGGGCCTTAGTCAGGGTGGAGAGAATTATGAACAGTTACAAATACCAGGCAATTTTGGCACAAAACCTTCAGGCGTCTGTTAGAAAGCTGAAGATGAAGAGGAAGTTCACCTTTCAGCACGACAACGACCCAAAGCACACATCCAAATCCACAAAAGCATGGCTTCATCAGAAGAAGATTAACGTTTTGGAATGACCCAGCCAGAGCCCAGACCTGAATCCAATTGAACATCTGTGGGGTGATATGAAGAGGGCTGTGCACAGGAGATGTCCTCGCAATCTGACAGATTTGGAGCGCTTTTGCAAAGAAGAGTGGGCAAATATTGTCACGTCAAGATGTGCCATGCCAATAGACTCCTACACAAAAAGACTGATTGCTGTAATAAAATCAAAAGGTGCTTCAACAAAGTATTAGTTTAAGGGTGTGCACACTTATGCAACCAGGTTATTGTGAGTTTTTTTATTTTTATTTTGCCCCCTCAAAGATTTCAGTTTGTTTTTCAATTGAATTGTTCATGTTATAGGTTACATTAAAGGTGGAAAATGTTCTGACATGATTTATCTTTGTCTCATTCTTTTACATCACAAGAACCTGGCATTTTAACAGGGGTGTGTAGACTTTTTATATCCACTGTAATTCCTCCTTTGCCTTTCATGGTCTCCAGGGGCAAAACAGAAAACTAATTTTAAAAAGGTATTATTTGCCCATCAAGAAATTATTTTGCAGTGGGTTTATAATTGAGTTACCTAAGTACATTTAAAACGTAGCCTATAGTGCCTTCTGAAAGTATTCAGACTCCTTCATATTTTCCACATTTTATGTAACAGACTAATTTTATAACTTATTTAAAAAAATTGCCATCAATCTACACAAAATATCTTCTACTGACAAAATGAAAAAACATGTTTTTTAAAAATACGTGCCAATTTATTGAGAATAATAAACGGGAATATCTAATGTACATACATTTTCAAACCCTTTATCCAAAGCTTTGTAAAAGTACATTTGGCAGGAATCACAATCTTCTTGAGTGTGCCTACCAGGTTTGCACACCTGGATTTTGGCAGTTTCTTGTATTCTTTTTCTAAATCCTCTCAAACCGAATGTGGATTGTTGGTGAACTGCGATCTTCAGGTCTCCCCACACATGTTCACATCTATAAATTTAGTCTATAACTCAGCAAATGTGGGTTGTGGAAAAAGTACATACGGTATATACTGTACCGTTCAAAAGTTTGGGGTCACTTAGAAATGTTCTTGTTTTCCATGTAAACATACATGAAATTAGTTTGAATAGAAAATATAGTAAAATGAATAGGAAATATAGTCATTGACAAGGTTAGAAATAATGATTTTTAAATGAAATAATAATTGTGTCCTTCAAACTTTATTTTCGTCAAAGAATCCTCCATTTGCAACAATTACAGACATGTAGACCTTTGGCATTCTAGTTGTCAATTTGTTGATCTGAAGCAATTTCACTCCATGCTTCCTGAAGCACCTCCCACAAGTTGGATTGGCTTGATAGGCACTTCTTACGTAACATACGATCAGGCTGCTCCCACAGCAGCTCAATAGGGTTGAGATCCGGTTGACTGTGCTGGCCACTCCGTTATAGGCACAATAGCAGCTAACTGCTTCTTCCTAAATAGTTCATGCATAGTTTGGAGCTTTTCTTTGGGTCATTGTCCTGTTATAGGAGGAAATTGGCTCCAATCAAGTGCCGTCCACAGGGTATGGCATGGCATTTCAATATGGAGGGATAGCCTTCCTTCTTCAAAACGCCTTTTACCTTGTACATATCAACCACTTTACCACTACCAAAACACCCCCAGACCATCAAATTGCCTCCACTATGCTTGACAGATGGCGTCAAGCATTCCTCCAGCATCTTTTTATTTGGTCTGTGTCTCATGAATGTTCTTGTTTGTGATCCAAACACCTCAAACTTAGATTTGTCTGTCCGTAACACTTTTTCCAATCTTTCTCTGTCCAGTTTCTGTGTTCTTTTGCCCATCTTAATCTCTTTATTGGCCAGTCTGAGATATGGCTTTTTCTTTGGAACTATGACTAGAAGGCCAGCACCCCGGAGTTGACTCTTCACTGTTGACGTTGAGACTGTTTTCGGGTACTATTTAATGAAGCTGCTAGTTACGGACCTGTGAGGCGTGTTTCTCAAACCACACACTCTAATATATTTGTCCTCCTGCTCAGTTAGGCACCCCGAGCAACCCACTCATCTTTCTAATCTGGTTAGGGCCAGCTTGCGCTGTTCTGTAAAGGGAGTAGTACTCAGCGTTGTACAAGATTTCTCGCATGGAATAACATTCATTTTGCAGAACAAGAATAGACTGATGAGTTTCAGAAGAAAGTTCTTTGTTTCTGGCCATTTTGAGTCTGTAATCCATCCCAAAATTTCTGATGCACCAGATACTCAACTAGTCTAAAGAAGGCCAGTTTTATTGCTTCTTTAATCAGCACAACAGTTTTCAGCTGTGCTAGCATAATTGCAAAACGGTTTTGTAATGATCCATAAGCCTTTTAAAATAAAAATAACTTAGATTTGCAAAGGTTGCTGATTATGGACCTCTGTACGCCTATGCAGATATTCCATTAAAAATCATCCATTTCCAGCGACAATTGTAATTTCCAACATTAACAATGTATACACTGTATTTCTGAAAATTTCATGTTATTTTAATGGACAAAAATGCTTTTCCTTCGAAAACAAGGACATTTCTAAGTGTCCCCAAACTTTTGAACGGTAGTATATAGTATGTATTTACAGATATTAAAAGAATATTTCAAATGGACTTTTGCCCAACCAAAATATGAAAACTGACCCTTTTAACCCATCCCCTCTAAATTGATCATGGGCAAAATATATTACATTACCTTGCAAGCTCAGCGATTCTGTCTGGCAGCCTTTTGGTTAATGGTTAAATTCTCCAACTGCCAAGCCAACTGCCACCTAAATATGTCAGACCTTGTTTTCAGTATTAAGACTCCAAAGATCGACAAAATCCAAACTCATTTTGTTAATTTCTTCCCTCATAGGAAATGCCTTTGTGGTGAGTTTAGCCTTGGCAGACCTTGTAGTGGCAATTTACCCGTACCCACTGGTCCTGACGGCCATCTTCCACAAAGGCTGGATCGCAGGGTACATACACTGTCAGATCAGCGGTTTCCTGATGGGCCTGAGTGTTATCGGTTCCATCTTCAACATCACTGGCATCGCCATCAACCGGTATTGTTACATATGTCACAGTATGAAGTACAACAAGCTCTTTTCCAACAGGAACACCATGTGCTACGTCTCCTTGGTGTGGGCGCTGACCATACTGGCCATCGTGCCCAACTGGTTTGTGGAGTCTCTGCAGTATGACCCGCGGGTCTACTCATGCACCTTTGCTCAGTCGGTTAGCTCCTTGTACACCATCACCGTGGTGGTGGTTCACTTCATCCTCCCCATCAGTATAGTCACGTACTGCTACCTGCGGATCTGGATTCTTGTCATACACGTCAGGAGACGAGTGAAGCCGGACACAAGGACCAAACTCAAGCCTCACGACCTCCGTAACTTCCTGACTATGTTTGTTGTGTTTGTGTTGTTCGCTGTCTGCTGGGCTCCTCTGAATTTCATAGGGCTAGCAGTGGCCATCAACCCCAGACTGGGTCTGAACATCCCTGAGTGGCTCTTCACTGCTAGCTACTTCATGGCATATTTCAACAGCTGCCTCAATGCAGTAATCTATGGGCTGCTCAACCATAACTTCAGGAAGGAGTACAAAAGGATTATTGTTATCCTTTTAAATTTCCACTGCAGAGGGATTCGTAGGGGCGCGGAATAGCACCACAGAGGGTTATGCTAAGTTCCACCAGCTTGGAACAAGCTTCCCAAGTGTTCTAAAACCAAACGGTTTAGGATTACGGAAAAGGACTGACTAATGTTCTGAGCATTTAGAACAAGACTGACTAGTGTTCTAGACATTTGGAACAGAACTGCTGATAGTTGAGACTGAGATTAAAACACTGTTTCATAACAGGAAATGTCAGAGCTGTTGGCGATGTCACAGTTATGTGTCAGCTGCAAACATTGCATTGGTAATCCTTGAGCTTTAGATTGGATCTCACACATTTTCCGAGGTTTGTTGTCTTACATTTCCAGGGGAGGCGTTTTAGCATATATCTGAGAATTTTGAAACGTTCATTGCCAATATTTTGAAGTGCATTTGTCATGATGTAAATC
Organism: Esox masquinongy; assembly: GCA_016801175.1. NCBI lineage: Eukaryota > Metazoa > Chordata > Actinopteri > Esociformes > Esocidae > Esox > Esox masquinongy. Next base: position 45,125 of record JACXGI010000814.1, read on the forward strand.
AACATTGTTACACAATTTACTGTGTTTTTTAATGCACATCTAAATTCAAGACAAATTGCGGCCTGCTCTTTAATTATACCCCAATCCTACCTGACTCTGCAAAATACACACATTTGCTTTGTTCAAACAAAGAATTACAATCACAATGAGTATAAACGGTTAAATTACTCTTTTAAGACAACAGCATACTACTCAGAAGGTCCATTGTCACCTGCTGTTACAGGTGGACAGGAATATCAATAGGCCAATTAGCTGCAGCTACCCAATCCAATCCAAATACATTTTTACAGACAGATTTATGAATGTCATTAACATGATGTGCAAATTCTGGAAATGTGATGTTCATGATTTAATGTATTTTATTTATTATAGCACTCCTCCCGATTATTGGCACCCTTAGTAAAGATGAGCTAGTAAGACTATGAAAAATTGTTGGTGTTCATCAGCTTGATTTTACACTCAAAATACAAAGTCAAAATCTAATCTTCAAAAACTTGTCATGGTTATTGGCACCGCTTAATTTACTACTTTTCCATATCCCCAAGAAAATAGCGTTGAGTCTTTTACTCTAATTTTAGATGAGTTGGGAAAACACCTAGTAAGAGATCTGAGACCATTCATCCATGCAGTATCTCTCCAGGTTCTTTCGAGTTTGTGTTCCTCTCTTGCGGACTCTCCTTTTCAGCTCACCCCACAGGTATTCAGTGGGTTTTTGAAAATGGGACTGGGATGGCCATTGCAAAAACTTGATTCTCTGGCAAATCTGAGCCATTTTAGTGTGAAACTGGTAGAATGCTTTGGATCATTGTCCTGTTGGAAGATTCAGTAACAACCTCGTTTCAGCCTCCTGGCACAAGCAGACAGATTTTGCTTTAAAATCTTCTGGTACTTGACAGAGTCTTTATCCTCTCAAGGTTCCCGGGGCCTTTGAGGCAAAACAATCCCCTAACACCTAAGTCAGGTGACTGACAGAGGGACGCCCATTTGATGTGGGCATTGAGCCAAGACATTTTGTATCGTTCAATTTGTGCGTTCTTTGACCCTTCCCATGTTGATAGATGACTAACAGATTCGAAATACCAAATGGACCCCTCCCCACTCCTGTCCAGCTCAGCCCTGCATTTCCACAAGTGTCCCAAAGCTGAGCGAGTTAAAATGATCAAGGGTGTAGGGGGTAATTAGACCCTCCAGTGGCCCCTTTCAGTGAGTGTGCAACAATGCAGCCTAAACAAGCAAAGCCTATAAGCCACTGCCATATTTTGTAGCTCTTTCACACTATAAAATGATTGCTGTGACTAATCATCAGACGCGTGCATTTGTATCTGATTTTAAGACTTGACACATATACAAAATGAAATAAAATATAACCTAAATTGGAATTACATTTTTAAATTACTAAAACATAAGTAAGGATTCACAAATTTGAATGCCATATTTATTTCATTAGTTAATTAAATTTAAAATTGGAGCATGAATTGCATCTGTCAAGTCACTAGTTTTATCAGAATCACAGTCTTATCAGCAACACATGACATTGGAGGGCACTCCAAACAAGTTCATAGGAGGTAGGGACTGAATAGGGTTTGAAAGGTATGTGGTATGTGTGTGACTTTATATTTATACCCCAGTGGAACAGGAAGTCATGGATAACCATTCAAAATGTCCTAATGATTAACTTGAAAAACGATATAGATTTGGAAACAGCCAACTCAAGAAGTATTGGCACCCTTCATGAAATTGAGCAAAAGTAAATGCAAAAAATAAACAACTCCAACATTGAGTCATATTTTGGGCTTAAATATAATTGGGCACCGAATATTTTCATTACAACACAACAATTTCTCAAACAAAAAATATTTTACTAAGTAGTATGATTCTTTCAAAAGTATTGGCACCACTACAATGAATATTTCAGAGATACTGAATTTGGGATTTTCATTAGTTGTCAGTTTTAATCATCCCAATTAAATGAAATAAACATTTGAAATATATCAGTCTGTATGTAATGAATGAATATAATATCCAAGTTTCAATTTTTGAATGGAATTACTGAAATAAATCAACTTTTTGATGATATTCTAATTATATGACCAGCACCTGTATATTAAACCCCAGGGAAACAGGAGGGCAAAATATTTCTTTACTAGCCATTCGTTTTAGTTTCAATTAGTTTCAAATTGATTTCTTTTACTGTACATTTTGTAAAACCAAGCTGATAAACAATGGTTATATTTTGTTATATGCTTTTGTTTGTTATATTGTCAAAGATCATAATGAGAATGAAGAATGTAAGTAAGATAGTAAGATAAGTCTTAATAAAGAATGTTCTCTGTGGATATGCTGTTGAGGTTTTTCGCTCTTGAACTGTATATGCCAACAGGTTTTTCATCTGTCTAATGGATAATATGATATGTACAATGACAATTGACTATCATTGGATATCTGTCAGTAATACTTCAAACGGCTACTAGGGAATTAGCGAGACTGTTGAGATGCTACACATTATTACCCACGGTGGACATACAATGGAAATAGGCTCTGTTGAATTCTGAGCTCTCCAATGATATGCTAAAGTCCAGTTTAGCTGGTGTACAGTATTCTCTGTCTTTAATTCCCTTGTGGTATTTCAAAATAAGGCAAAATACTGTACAGACATCCAGGCTGTCCCAAGCTATTGTTATAGCATGTCAACGTTCCAAATTAAATCCTAGTGATACATTTACCAGTGGGGGTAGGCTTACAGTGGCAGAAGAATGTAAATCTCTCCTTCAGACTTGAACAATTTGTTTGCAAAGAGAATGGAGACCAACTGTCGACAACAAAAATCTCTTCCTGCGTGCCGCTTAAATATGCTGGTAGACAGAGCAATCAGACTTGAGATTAATCAGACGATGACATTTAATGCAGCCTGGGGCTATACTGTCATGCAATATGATCTATTTCAGCATATTACTATGTTCACTTATCTCTTGTTACATGTAGTGTAACCATGTTTGCAGTGCAGATGATCACTGAACTGCTGATTTTCAAGTTTGGATATGTCACATTTGTGGAATTTATTTTACAACAAATTAGAGATTTGTAAAACCACTTTCTGAAAGAGAATATGTATCTTGACATGTATCACTGATTCCTACACACCACCTGTCAATGTGCGGTGGGCTGAGATAAGTTGGATTTGAAGGTGCCAATGTCTGATTCTACCCACAGACTTTAGATCGACAAGAGTCGCGTAAGTTTGGCTAAATCCAGCTCTCAAAATCTATGTGCCACATCAACATTCAATACCAGCTTCATTATTACTCTGCTTAAATACATGTTTTTTTCTCCCTGTGTGTATTAGCTTGAAGGCCAATGATGAATCATCATCTAATTACAGCAATGGTCATTAGTAGCTGAACTGCAGTGAAACATCATATCTCAACAGGGATACTTTTTTACTTCAACAAAAGTGTACATATTTAGAATGAAAGGCACAGAAAAATGTGGTTTATTTTTGAGACATGACACAAACGGACACATTTATACACCATTCAAGGTTCAGGCGATGTGCCTTAATGCATATTGATGTATTCCAATCCTCATTAGAGGCATTGATTCTAGTTAGCTCATGGTATGGTATATACTGTAGTCCTGACTGATTCATGCCTTGCTTGTTTAGTAGATTATCCACTGAAGCCAGTTAAATCAACATGGTCTCAACATCGTACTTTGGAACCTCAGCACATTTAAGGAACTTTCCAAAAATCATGTTATACATATGTCTGTAACCCTGGTTCCTTGAAATAGAGGTACAACAAACATGGAGTCTGGGCTCTCACCTTCTGATTATTATTTAATCACACTTTCCAAAGCCAATTAGGGTTTGAGCCCAATTGGAAGCCCCGCCTTCCTTGTGGTACAATTACGATTTGACCCTCCCCATCTTCATTCATATCTGCTATTCATCGAGCTGTGATGGCGCCAGGCCTACGTTGTGTAAATCATCTCATCTCACAGGCTTCTTATTTCAATCAATCAATCAAATTTATTTATAGAGCCCTTTTTACATCAGCAGTTGTCACAAAGTGCTTTTACAAAACACCCGGCCTTAAAACCCCAAGGAGCAAACAACAGTAGTGTTGAATTTCAGTGGCTAGGAAAAACTCCCCAAGAAGGCCGAAATTTAGGAAGAAACCTAGAGAGGACCCAGGCTCAGAGGGGTGACCAGTCCTCTTCTGGCTGTGCCGGGTGAACATATTAAGAGTACAAATTGCAATAATTAATAAATGCATGTGGGCTGAGTCCAGAGTCTATTTAAACTTAGTCCAGGTCGGAAGCATGACCAGATGGACAGGGACAGGGACAACACGGGGAGGGGGAGGTGTCAGCACAGTGGCAGCTGAAATCGTCAGGTATCGTCTTGATCTGCAACACAACCAGGAGGACTTTGGACCGGGACAGCAACGGGTCTTTCAAGCCTGGTACTCCTCAGCTGTGGGCCAGGACCTCATGTCCTCCTAAGATTAAAACGGCAAGAGACAGGGAAAATTTAGAAAATGCATTCCTTAGATCTACAAGGATTTATAGTAGAGAAGGAGAACTGACCCTACTCCCCCAGCACAATAAGATAGCAGCGTAATTTGGGGGATTTCACTCTCCGATACCTGCGACAGTCAACTAACATGGTGGCATTTTACCACAACTGTCACAGCCATGCTTTTCCCAGGTACCTGGCTTGGGACACACATTGAATAAAGCCGGCCATGGCACAATTTCTTAAGAGGATTTCCGCACAAAGGTCATTAAAATGTAAAACCCGGCTAAGGTCTGTGAACCTGTTTTTGGTAGTCTTTGAATCATGGTAATAGTTTAAGGGAAACCAATATAGCCCTCAAAGTCGGTCGGCGGAGAAACATTGTTTGGTAGTTAGGGAGGTGTTGTCATTAGCCCCTGCTCGATACTGGCGCCAGATACCTCCCTAGCCTCGTCTAATGGAGGCATTTCAACAGCCCCGCCTCCTCCATACCATTCAGCTCCGGAGAATCCGCCTCCCCTGCTAGCTTAGAATCTTATTCGGGCTGCAGTCCAAACGCGAAGTAAACAACACTTTGCCATACACCCTCAGCCCGTTTTACGTCCCCGCAGTCTAATCACAGTTTTTAGCCCCTAAGCCCTTGCCCTAGGCACTTCCCCTTAAGGAATCATCAAAACCAGATGAAGTTGGCCGGTCCAGTTCACCAAAGCCACCCCCTCTGCCCTTGATTTAGCTTGACGGGAAAAGGGAACAACTTTGTGGAGTTGATGCCACCCACAAAAACATGCATTCCCATTAATTACAAGGAACCCAATGTGCTGGCTGGGTTTGGTCTTTCCTTCCACTTGGTTAATGAAATCTCTCTTCTGGCTGAACAAGTGCTGCACTGAAAATGAATCCTCTTGGTCCTCCTACACTTAATAATCAAGTCTTTGAGCGCAGGGTTCTGATGGTATATAAACTGAAAAACAAAATACAGAAATAGTTTCACCGTCAACCTCACTAGTACATGATCAAGCTGGTCAAAATAGCCATGCTAAAAACTGTGCAGAGCCTGTGGATAAATGATAAAATAAGTCAGCACAACCCTTTCTCTGACACCAGTCCAAAAACAGCATAAATATACTTCGCAAAAATCACCCCCACATATAGGCTAAGAGGACAGCATTTTTTAAATACAGAAGAAATTTGCACATTCTGCATTTTGAGTCGTCTTTTAATTTTGGTTACATGACAAAACATTTAGTACAATGTACAATATTGCACTCACTTCACTTACATCTATAAAAACCAGAGAAAAAGCTGTGACGAAAGCCAAAATATTAAAAGGGATACTTCGGAGATTCTGGCAATGAAGCAGTTTTTCTGCTTCATATTTGTAAGGTATGAATGGATGATACAGGCACACTATTTTTTTTTACATCATACTTGTTGAAAAGAGTTTTGGAATTTGAATTTTAGTGTACTCACAGAATTGACTGGAACATCCCGATCCTGGTTTGAAAAAAAGGCTGATATCAAAAAAAAACAAAAAAACTTTTTTTCTTTCTTTTTAAATAAGTATAAATGATCATGAAGGAAGTTCTGAGCAATATTTTCTCATCTAAAATTCTGTTTGAAATATATTGTATCATAGTTTGCACTTTGCAGACCTGGTCCATAGCACCTTGATCTAGCTAAAAAGATTTTTTAGCTAGATCCAGGCGCTGCACAGTCTTTGTGCCTATCACCAATACATTCCTGTTGCAAATATGAATAAACAAGTGTTTACTAATTCACATTTTTATTTAAAATGAAATATTGCCCCGAGATAGTATCTCTCATTAATGTGAAGGAGCATCAGTTAAAGACCAAGTCTGGAAATATTTTTTCAAACCTCCCATTTTGGGCAGAATGTGCAATGTTTTTATATGTGCATACCTATAAGTAAAATGATCTTCATACCTCAGTTAGCCATGAAATTCCAAGTTTGAAAGCAAGTGGTTTTGATGACAGGGAGCTAATTTCAGCACATAAATGATACAGTACACCTTTTTCAGGAATCCCTGGCCAAAAATCCCAGAATACATCCAAGTTCTCCCAATGCCATGTGATATCACCATCCCATCTACCCCTTATTAAACCAGGACCATTAAGTCTAAATTAACACATTTGTAGACAGCCTACGTAAACATCTATGGAAGCCTACAGTAGATCTGTCACGATACAACAAGATGATTGTAATAACAAGCAGCATTTGTTCCACCATGAGCGAAGGTTCAATCTCTTCTTAACACACATGTACTCAGAACTTAATGAAGCATCTGACCAATCACACAAAACTTTGGTATGGGTTAACAGACACTAGTAAAATTAAGAATTATTTTGGAAAAATTTGGATACATTTAAGCTTTAACATTACTATATTGGCATTATTAGATAATCTATGAACACTAAATCCAGTGCCCAACGTTTGAGGTAAATGTAATAAATGAAAGCTTAGGGTGAAAGCACCAACATAAAATCCTGTCTACATGAGATAATATGGTATTACATTGTATAACAATAATGCACATCAATATTTATACAGCTTTATACTAAATTATGGTGGGAGAACTGTGCCAGTTTGAAAATGAAATGTGCTGCACAGAGTAATTTGCAGCAGCTTTATCCCCCTTTCAATCATTGTTTGAACTTTTCTTTTAGATGT